>APFE031004349.1:29005-98195 GCA_000404065.3 Pinus taeda | reverse complement strand
TACATATACAGTTATTTGATAAATGTGACATTTATTTGGGTAATTTTGGTAAAAGAATAATAAAAATGATATATTAAAAAATTGTCTACATGGTTATTTTATGAGTTCAAAATTCCTCTAATGTGAGAATTTTGGTAACAAAAGTTAGATGAAAGGGACAACTTGTTATACACTAGGATACCGTGGTCCTCATGGTACATAACTTGTATTATAGGCTTATAAAGTTTAGGAGAAAGGGGTATTTCAACCAACAACATAGTATTCTCCTCCAAGATGATCAGAAAGTATTTTCATGTATAACACATTTAAGAATATATCACAATTCAAATTCATAACTTAGTATTTGTAAACAAATTTAAGAGTAATTAACAACATTCATAAAAAATATAGCAGTATCCTCATATAAAAAAAATTCCATCAAAAAATCATTGACAAATTTCAATATACATATATTACTACTAAACCAAAATTTATCACAGATATCATTATTCCAAGGTAAATTCACAACATTACATTCAAAAATAGCAATATCATCATACATAATCATTCCCCATAAAAAACCATTGACAGGTTTCAACACATATATAAAATAACAAGATAATACTAATAATATCCTCATCATCCTTAATCAAATCAACTAAGATTCAAATGTGTGATTATCATATCAAAATATTTCATGAACACCATCATTCTAAGGTAAATTCACAACACCCATCAAAAGATAGTAATATCATCATATATAATAATTCTCCATCAAAATAATGTTGATAATTTTCAATATATACATAAAATAACAAGATAAAAATGATAATATCATCATCATATTTAATCAAATCAACCAAAATTCAATGTAAGATTACGAAATGAAAATGTTTCATAGATATCATTATGCTAAGGTAAATTCACAACATCCATAAAAAAATAGGAATCTCATCATACACAATAATACTTCATAAAAAAAATTGTAAACAATTTCCAACATATTCACAAGGTAACAAGATAGTACCGATAGTATCATCATCATTATTCAAATCAACTAAAATTCAAATGTATGATTACCATATTAAGACATCCAACTAAATATAAAAAATAACGCATGGGTAGCTAGCACCACGAAAATCATAGCCAAGCTCATCCTCATGGTCATTTCCATGGTCATCATCTTGACCATCTTGATAATATCATCCACATAATCATCACCAATGCCATCGGCATCCTCATCATCATCATCTCTGATATATGATGTAATCTAAACATAGTATATATCATCATCTTCGTGGTCATTACCTATAGCGTTCTAGAAAAAAAAAACAATATTACATGTTAGTACTAATTCTATAGCAAAATGCATATTTTTATTACAATGCTAACAACAAAATGAGGTAGGACATAATAACATTTAATAGTAATAAAAATAAAATGAAAATATGGCTTAAGACATATTGGAGACCCAACTAAGATTACACTTGTAATTCACAATAAGTAGTAGAAGCATTTTTTAATCCATATGAAGTAGGTACCCATTTATTCTTCATATTATATTGTGAATATTTCTTATGATTTCCATGCAGAATTAGTAAATTAATATTTACTAGAAGCTTTAGTCCAAATTACAAAATTCAGATTAGAAATAGAAGAAATTTTAACAAAAAAGAATGTCACATGAAAAAGTAAATTGTTTTTAATGAAAAATAAGTTGCATACAATATGAATGTCACATGAAATATTGAGTTGTTTTTAATGCATGTACTTTTCTCTATAATAAGATGGATCCTAATGTTCGTTCAAGAACAAATGCTCACAAATAATTACTTCATTTTATCAATTATCACACTTAATCCATTATACCTAGTGACGACAATAATTCCATTCAAATTGCTTTGAACTCCCTAAATATAATGTAAAAGAGAAAACTCCACGACCACGACCATGACCGCAACCCCCTCCCTTGCCTCGTCCACCATCAGAGACAATGAACTTGGAGTTATGACCACGATAGCAACCCCTCCCTTCCCTTCTGTCCACCATTAGAGGCATTGAACTAGGAATTAAGAGTACTCATGTTTTCTTTGCTCTAACTAATCTCCAAGGAATCAAAACTTGATCAATATATCAAGGACTCCATCAAGGAATAGATATATCATAAGAGAAGCTCAATAGGCTTTGCCAAAAGAGTGTGAAATAACACTTATCTTTGTTTTATGAAATAACTTGAGTGGAATGAATGGTGGGAAACACTAAGGAAAGGAATATTTTTGGTCCGTCCTTATTTCTATTATTATTTTTTCTTCTTAGAATGGAAGGAAGTGTTTAAAAAAATCTAAAAAATATTTTAAATTAATATATTATATAAATATAATATAATAAATATATATATATATATATATATATATATTAATTAAATATATATAAATATATTTTCTTTTTATAAAAATGGATTTTAAACATCCATTCATGCTAAATTTGTGACTTTATGATATAATTTTAAATTATATATAAAAAAGTAACTTAATACCATGCATTGTGTCACTAAGATGGGTATTATACATCTCTTCCTTGCTAAGTTATAGAATGTGCTTGGGTTTTCTTAATGCAATAAAATTAATTCTTCTCTTCATTATATCTTGAGATATTCAACTTGCACCTAATAAAATAATAAAGTTCAAATAGGTTTGCCTTTGTCCTTTGTAGATTTCTTTCCCCATTAATCCTTGTCTTAATAGATTAATTGTCATATAGTGGCCTTGAGTGGCCACTCCCATTAGTTGCATGCTTTTTAGTTTTATGTTAGTGACATTTCTTAGGATTGATAACATGTTATTTAATTTATGAAAATGTGTTATTTTCCATATTATTGTTAAATATTAATATTAAATATGTTGGTTTTGAACATGGTTTAGCAAAAAGTTCCCAAAAGGTTTATAGATTGTAATTTATAATGTAATGCTTCACTGCTTGATGAAATTGTTTTGGATATTTTTTTTAAAGATTCATTGATTGATGAAATTTTTATGGATGTTTTTTTTATTATATTAACTTGTATGTGATAAAGTCAAAAGTCACATCTTTTTGAGATTTTCATTGGTTAATTTCCCTTAAGGCTATCAAGTTCACCACTTAGTCCCAGGATAAGGAAATATAGGAGTCATGAAGCGGCATTGTCCAATAACTTAAATCTTGGAACATGTTTTTTTTAGTCACATTATAATTCCTTTCTGTGTAAATTCTCCATGAAAATAGTCTCATGGAACATGAGGGACCTCAATACTCCTAAAACAAATACTCCTAAAACAAAAATGGTACGCAAAGCAACCATCAATAATGTTGATATAAGAAATAAAAATATTGAGGTTCTACATCATATAATTAGAAAATGGGGGAGGATTTTCCAAGTAGTAGTGATTGATGATTAGATATACTTGGGTCGAATGGCTATTATTTGGAATGTTCAGGACATCAAGGTTACCAATATGTTTACCTCTTTTCGCATTATGACAATATAATTTTAGTTAATTGACATTGAGGACTACTACCATGTATCCAATGTCTATGATTCGAATATCACAAATGGAAAACCTCTATTTCTCAATTCTATTTCCAGCACAATTAATTTATACTCCCCATCTCCGTAGATTATTGGGAGTGACTTCAATATTATCAAGTGTCTCGAGGAACAGAAAGGATGAATCACAATGTTTACCAAGAGATTTTGTAAGATATACCATCAAGGCCCTAAAGTAGTATCCATTAAAGTTCTCAAGCAATGAGTCTCCAACCCACACATGTGGATCAATGACATGTAATACATGTGGGTGTGGTGGCTAACTTAATACACTATTCTATTAACTCCACAAACTTAAGTATTTCACTCCATCACATGATTGACTATAGTGTGACATAAGGAAACCAAGAGTAGACATGAAACCCTTAGGTAAGAAAAATTCCCTAGATCCTCAATTAGGTGCTTAAATGATGAAGTGAAAATGAAAGGGGAAAGAGAACTTCATGATTTAACCATCACAAACATGTGATCAAGTGTGACTAGGAGTGTATATATTCATATGTTTTCCAAATAGGGTGTGAATACATGAGTTACCATTCATTGGGCCTTATTTTTATTTCTTTTGATTTTTCTTATATATAGCACTTAGGGAATAAGGTTCTCATAAGTTTTGAACAACTCATAGATATAATATTTACATAAATTTTCACTTTAACCTTAAAGTTTAGACTTAGATAAATCATTCTAGTGTATATTTAATGATTTTGGCTTTCACTTTTTGATTTTCTTTCATCACAAATGACAAAAAGGGGAAATATTTTGCCACAAATCTATGAATTCTTAATCATAAAGGCGTCATGCGATGAAAAAAATTAATGATGTTATTCCCTATGAAAATGATGGGTATTCTTGAGAAACGCTTATGCTTGTGGATGTCTCCTCCCTCGTTGAGAGGGAGTGAGCATTGACACCATATTATCCATTTGTCATGTACTATGGCCGAGACTAATAGTTGAAAGCCTACTAAAGACACCAATAGGGATGATGGTGGATTAGATAAACATATGGGACCAACTTTCTTTGAGAATTTGTGTTTTGACTAGGACTAACCACCATAAGTCAAGTACATTAATCCAAGATAAGAATAGTCATGAGGATCGACTTTTCCTGGTGTCAAATATTATGACAGTGGATTAGGAAATGATCATGTGAGGACATGCCTGATGAACATGCTAGTGCGGTAAGTGCCTAAAGAGGTAGTGGTGTCCAAATTTATGCCTCTAAACATTGTGCTATGATCTAATGGAGATATATAACTTGTTAGTCAAGGCCTTTCTATTTTGACAATGTTGGATATGATGATTTAAATCATTGTTGATGCTTATCAATCCAGATCCCTTCTTATATGAATATTGCAACTTGAGAGTACTTTTTTGTCTCATTATGAGTATCTTCCTAGTTTAGAGGGAGTGTCATCATCATCATTATCATCATCATCACCACCATTAATCTCATCATTGCATTATCGTCATAATCACCTTTCATGTCGTCGTCATCATCATTATGGACATTGTCATCAATTGTTCATAATTATAGGTGTCGTAAGAAATATCATCAACCCAAAAAATATTATGAGTGCTCAAAAGGGTTGTTAGGACACATGATATATGCAAGAGAAATGACAACTTTATTTTTTATAGATGATCGATGATCATCATCACCACTACCATTATCATCATCATTATAATTTTCATCATCCTTATCATCATAATTAATGTAATTTCTATCATCATTGTTGTCAACTTCATCATGAGCATCATAATCATCATTCGTGCCATTATTATTGTTGATGATTACCAAGATGAAAATAATGATAATGATGATCAAATGATGATGAATTGGAAGATGACTCTAAAGATAATGATTATGATTATAACCATGACAACATTTAAAAATTGGTAAGATTTTCCAAGTTCATTAGCATCTACATCATCATTGTCATTATAACCCCCATCATCTTTATCATCATTTTGATTATCATAATAATCACAATTCATGTTATCACCATCATCTTCATTATCATCATCGTCATAATTATTGACATTGTCATCATTTGTTCATAATTGTTAATGTCATAAGAAATATAATCAATGCAAAAATATATATGAGAGTTGGAAAATGGATGCAAAAGTTAAAAAAAAAAAATGGGGGCAACAATAGACGTAAAATTGGATGAAGAGGAAACAACATAAGTAGATGCAAAACAAGACAGAAAAATTGACACAAAAGTGGATGAAATAGTAGATGCAATAGTTGATGCAAACTTGGACACAAAATAGGATGCAAACATGGATGAAAAAGTGGAAGAAAACATGGGTATAGTGCATAAAACTTACAGAATTGTTGTTGAAAATAAATGGGATACAACAACGAACAAAAAAAGACACAACTGGGATCAAAAAAGGAGGCAAAATTGGATTAAAAAGATGTAAACATGGACCCAACATGGGTGCAATAGTGGACACAAAATTAGATTCAAAATTGGACACATCAGAAGTGGATGTAAAAGTAGATGCAACATGGGATGCAAAAAATAGAAAAAATATTTGATGCAAACTTAGACACAAAAGAGGATGAAAATGTGGATGCAAAATTGGAAGAAAATGTGGGTTTCAATGATAGGCACAAGATATGGCACAACAAAAGTTGATGAGAAAGTGGATGTAATAAAAAGCACAAAAAATATGCGAACTTGGATGCAAGACAAGATGCAATAAGGGATGAAAAAGTGGATACAAACATGGGTGAAAAAGAAGAAACAAAATTGGATGAAAAATATGGACGCAATGGAAGTAGATGCAAAAGATGATACAAAGTGAGATGCAAAACCCAACACAAAAGTGGATGCAAAAATAGATTCAATATTTTGATGCAAAAGTGGATGCTAAGAGGGATGAAAAATTGGAAGCAAACGTGGGTACAACAATAAGTACAAAACATGGTACAAATAGTGTCACAACAAAAGTGGATGTAATGATAGATGCAAAAAAAGAAGCAAATGAATATGAAAAATAAGATGCAAAAGTGGATGTAAACATGGGTGCAACAATGCATGAAAAATATAATGCAAAAGTTGATGCGACAAAATTAGATGCAAAAGTAGATACAATATGCGACACAAAACCTTTTGCAAATCTTGACGCAAAGGGGATGCAAAAAATGATGTAAAAATGGATGCAAAAAATAATTTAAAAAATGATGCAAAAGAGGATGCAAGAGATGATGAAAAAGTTGATGCAAGTGTAGGCGCAAAAAGTGGATGCAATAAATGATACAAAAGTGGTGAAAAAAAATTAAGGTGCCAACTTGATGCAAAACATGGCAAAGGATGACAAAAACTTGGCAAAAATTGGTGTAAAACCGGATGCAAAACCTATTGCAAACCTGGTGCTAAACTTGGTGTAAGACTTGGTGAAAAACTTGGTGCAAACTTTGCATCAATTTTTGCACCATATTTTATAAATGGACACAAATAGCACAAAAAATGGGCTCTAGACACAAAAAAGGAAGGAAAAAGGGATGCTAATCATAGGGTTTTGTTGTAGTGTGTTGATCAAAATCCTTCATAGAGTTCTTTCTTTCCATCTCCAGTAAGTTTAGATTTTATTTATATTTCGATTATCTAATTGATTTTTTTAATCCATGTCAATTTGAATAAAAATGTATCCAAATTTGCAAGTACCTCATTCAAAATCCAATTCAGATGAAAAAAATATTACTCCATATTTTCAAAAACGTCAGAAGCTTTATTAAGAGTAGCATATCACAAGTAGTTGGTAGATGAAAATGTACAACCTCTTCACCCTACCAATTGGAACATGGCATCTTTCAATCGCAATCCTCGATCAACAATGGTAATAATTGTTTGGTATAATGTAATAATTTCAACAAAGCAAATGCATTGACATGCTTACTAATATTATTGATATTGTACTACAATGTTCAATATTTTTTTAAATTAGGATTCTAGTGATGATGAGCGACCCACCTACCATCTTCCGGATCACCCCACTACAATGTCAACTCAAGAGAATGTTGCATTAAGAGAAAGAATCAGAGAGGAAGCATACAAAGAATGGTTGAATCAACCACCTATTCAATTCCCATTATGTCCAAATTCACCAATTATGTATGACTACAACAATATTAGTTCTTCATCACAAGTTCAAAATGGATGAAATCAAATGGAGGTTGGTATGAATGATTACTTACAGGATATGACTGCCATGGAGGCAATGTTGTTAGATGCATTCCAGAATAATGAACTAGGGGATATTTCTCATATCACTGGTACCTTAATTGAAGCCTAAAATCTGCTTCCACCACCCATCTCTTTGGACCTAGAGGCAAGCCAAATTTTATTGAGCTAGGGACAACGATGTTTCTTTAAAATATGAAATAAATTTTTGACATATCAAATGCATGTTTCTCGGCAATATTGAGGTAATTTACTTGCATGATCAATCAAGTTCCTTATATTTTGTCACACAATCAAAATTAAAAATGGTTAATTTTATGAATGTCAAATAATGACATTGTACAACTATATTCCCCACCAACTGCATGATACTCAAAGATAAGATTCTTTCGAGTGATAATGTCTTGCCGGGTAGTTGTGAAGAGGCAAAGCAGTTGTTGAAAATGTTGGGTGTTGAGTACATATCATATCATGCATGTTTGAATGCTTGTATTCTATATAGAGGAGAATATGAATACAAAGATATATATCTAAAATGTGGACATAACAGGTACTGTAATTAAAAAAAGGGTAAATCACATGGTCCTCCTCATAAGATATTGAGGCACATGCCTATAATCCCAAGGATTCAAAGACTCTTTCGTAGCAAGGAATTAGCTATGTTGTAAGGATGACATGCCTCACACATAAGTGAGCCAGGAGTTATGTGAATCCCAACATATTCAATAACCATGAAGCTTATAGAGGATACGTGGATTGAAAAATTCAAGGATGAAGTCCGAAGTCTATGACTCAACATAGTCAACACATATTCCCTCCAAAACACCAACTATTATGTTTGGCCTATAGTAGTGATCAATAACAATTCCCCCATGGTTGTCCATGAAGAATGAATATCTTATGTTGGCTCTCATAGTCCCTGGTAGAATACAAGTGAAAAATATGGATGTCTACTTACAACCATTGGTAGATGAATTGAAATAATTATCGAAAGGGATGCATGTGTACAATTTATCAAGACCCACCACAACACAGAGGAGTTTTACGTTGTATGTAAAATATTTTTACAACATACATGATTATCTAGCCTTAGGAGTTTTCTTTGGTAAATTACATTCTTATTGATTTGTTTAGTAACAATATTGTTTTGCATATTAATTTAATTCATTACAATTATTCGGATCTTCATGATAGTGAACGTGTCAGCCTGTATATAATAATTTCACAGGACTTGTAACAAAAGGGTATCATGGATGTAAATGTTGTGGACCTTCTCTGAAGGTTGGGTCGTCTGACCACCTACGAAAGCTGATGTATGGCTGATCCAAGGTATTCCTCCTAAAATAACACCCTTACAAAAGAGAAACATCTACTTTCAATGGTAAACCAAAGAGAACCTAAAGGTCTGCACTAATGACACCAGTTGAATGGCTTAGAGCATATGAGAGAGAGAAGGCAAAGGAGTTTTCATAAATGTTCGATTCAAATGGGGAGCCTATGTTCGATGATCCATAATTCTTCAACACCTATGTTGAGAAATTTCCCATTGAGATGAAAATGAAATCTATCTTTTATGAGCTCCCATATTGGGAACATATTAAGATTACCCACTTACTAGATCCCATGCATATATTTAAAAATGTTTCATATTCTTTACGAAGGCACATGTCATCAAAATAAATTGACACATTGGCTATTAGAAGAGATCTTATTTCTTCAAAAACTAAAAAGAAACATTGGCCAAGACAAGAAACTAGAGGAGAGGCTGGTCCCTCTTGGTCTTTCAAAGAAGGTGATGTCCCATGGATTTTAAAGAAAGATGATATTTCTTTGGCAAAGGAAATTATAATGAGTGTGAGGGTGCCTTATTTATATGGTTTTTCACTACGGTGTTGCTTCACTGTGGAAGATTGTTTGTCGTGGTTGAAATTGCGTGACCATTTTAAGCTTCTAAGAGTATGTAAGACAAAAATAGGATTTTATTATTTTATTTTTATTTTTATGTAATGGGATATTTTATAATTAATTTTTGTATAATGTATTATTTACTATCTAGTGTCATTATCATCTACTTGTGCATGAGTTTTTGAACCATGACTTCCCCCAAGATCTACGATGAGCCATATCTAAATTATTTTCATGTGTACATTGGATCACATCAAAGGAGATTTATATGGCTAGCATTCCATGATGGCGTCGAGAGATAGTTGAGATTGTTTGTATGTTTTAGAAGGAGTTTACGATGAGTTTAATGGACTTGAAGGTTAATCTTCTAATTAACCTAGTAGATTAGGTTGAATTAGTTGGGGTCGTTTCTCGTCATTGGATGTTATTCTTAGAGAGGTACATGAAGAAATTGAAGGTTTTTGTTTGAAAAAGAGCAAAACCTAAGGGTTCTATGGAAGAGGGGTATATATTGTATGATTATTTCTATTATGCCAGTGAGTACATCAAGTAGATCGACAAAACACCAGGTGCAGTGATTTGGGATGGTGAAAGGGATGAAGACAAAAGAGAAGGGTAGCTTCTCAAAATGAATGGAAAGAGGCACATGATAAAGAGTAAGTGCAGGCTTATCATTTATCAAATTACTACACAATGACTATTCACACTGAACTTCATATTAATGCATGTTTTGATCTCATACATAATATATACATGTGTGTGTGTGTGTGTGTGTGTGTTGGTTTGATTTGATCATCAGCGAATTCAGAAAATGAAGCTATCAACAAATTAGTTCTTTACAATATTGAAGTGACACAACCGTGGGTCGCATTGTACGAAGAGAAGAGGAGGAAATGAGATAGTGATAAGAAATAATTCAAATGGCTGAATGGTAGAAGCATGCCTTATCTTGATTATTTAAAAGAAAATATGCCAATGACACGCCCTAATAGTTGGTCTATTGATTAAGTGAGAGATAAATATGAACCATCTCATCATTACCTGCGTGTTAAAGAGGATGCACTAAAAATAAGGATTGGGTGCAACAACTTGGTAATTATATTCTCTTTCTTTACAATTTAAACTCCGTACTGCAACTTTGAATTATACCATCCATATATATTTTTTATTTTTAATTATGTCTGGGTTATTAAAAGCATGACACTGTGATTTTTTCATTTTTTATAGGTGCATTTGTTCCCATTTATGTGGGTATATGGACATCATTTTCGCACGATGGATGCATGACACAAGACTGTGGAGTGGAAGTCAAGTTTGACCAATCTATTCGTGTTAGCCACCGCGATTAAAACCTAATGCATGGGACATTAGGTTACGTTAGAAAGATACAAGAGACCATTCAAGTGAACTTCTCTTTGTTCCAGTGTGTTATTTTTAGGTGCAAGTGGTGGGACACCTTTAATCGGAATAATGTAAAGGAAGATCGTGATAGTGGGATGATATCTATCAACTCTAGAAAGATGTGGCATGAAGCTAAGGAGCCTTATGTTTTCCCAAAACACTACAACCAAGTGTTTTTTTACCTATATGTGTTGAATAGGGATTGGTGGTTCCTATTAAGATAGAACCCTAGATCGAGGAGGTGGCTGGTCTTCTCTATCAAGAGAAACATGAGGCACATCCTCTAGCTCTGGCATCTTGTCATTAGGCAATTGAGGAGGTGTTCTTCCAAATGGATCATAGACACCTTGATGACCATGATCCAATGGAGTGGTACTACGAGAAGCATCATGATCACCACCCTCATCATCATGATCATGAACATCACCACCCTCATTTGATGTATCTATCGTTTCATGATGTTGGTCTGCATCCCTCATTGTTGGTAGTGCCCTACTAGCTCTTATTATATGCCGCATAAGAGACATCGTCTCCCATGAACAGT
Organism: Pinus taeda; assembly: GCA_000404065.3. Classification (NCBI taxonomy): domain Eukaryota; kingdom Viridiplantae; phylum Streptophyta; class Pinopsida; order Pinales; family Pinaceae; genus Pinus; species Pinus taeda. The sequence goes on along the minus strand of APFE031004349.1, from coordinate 86,585 downwards.
CCCTGTATAAAGCCACGAAACTAGGATATGTGGTGATATCTCGAGCCCTCGCAGGGTAGACTCCCGTATCAAACAAAACTTTGGCCAATCTATCACAGTAGTCCATCTGAACTCGCAAACAAACCCTACCCCTCGAAAGCCCATGCCCTCCCATAGGATGTGCCTCAACCTCTTAGGCCTCACTCATCTCCTCACCTCCTCCAAAATTCGGTGGGGGAGGAGGCATGTCCCCATCTAATGTGTCGATGTTTACATATAGTACAAAAAAATAATTAGACAATTTAATAAAACAAGTTAAAGAACGTGTTAGAATAAAATTTATTTTAATTCATTAAAACAAGAAAATGAAACTAGATTAATTTAAAGAAAACACTAATATTACCTCTATCATCTGGAGGCTCGACTGTTATGAATAAGATGTTGGAAAACCCTCTCCAATCAATCCTCGTATACGGAAACACCAACGTGACAAATGCATGTTCATCCTCACTGTCCAGTAGCACCAATGCCTCTGGAGAAATCTTAGTCAGAAACTACAACAAGCCCCTCTTAGGCATCATCTACCTCCACATGTGTATCTAGACTTCATTGATCGACCTAGGAGGGTGATGGTCAAATGCAGGCCTTGTATTTTGAAACCTCTCAAAAAATAAACAAAAAATCTTGGAAGTGAAAGGGAAGGTCTCCCTCCCATGTCTCAATGCACGACATCTATCTAAGGCCATGAAAAATTGTCTCCAAAAAATGCAAACCATATGATGTAACATGGCACTTGAATCAAAGAAACAACATAATACAAAAGAGGGAAGCTAATGTGTTTCCCATCACTAATAGAGTGTGCAATGGTCGTGAATAATAGTGAGAGGAACTTGACCTCCTCTACAACAAAAGAATAAATCTTTAGATTTCCACCACATACCTAAAAATCTTATGGATGGATTGCATGAGGCTCGACATACCTCTAAGTGTGTGCAAGTTCATTCTCAACTATTGCACCATGGGGGACATCGGGGAACTGGGTAAAATCCTCCCCTCTCCTGGATAGGCCAGTGATAAAGTATATGTCCTCCTCAGTGGGCCTATACCATGTCATAGGACTAACACGGAAAGCCTGCTCCCAGGGAATCCATCAATGGACTAGATGTGCCAATAAAACAAAGTGCGCCTTTAGGGATGTATCCTCCTCATAGTAATTAAGGAGGCCTACATTCCTCAGGAGCACTTGGGTCTCTATAGTAATAGGATGAGGGTATAAATTTCTTTCCCTCTCTCTGGCTTGCCACGTTCGGACCATACTGTATGGGTCCACCTGCTACTCCTGCTCCTGCTGATGCTCCCTCTGATATATGATTGACATATAAAATACATCAAGTTCATACATAAAATATATATTTTTTATTATTAAATGAAACATGTATTTATAAATATGGAAACATAACTTCAATTAAAAAAAAATCACCGGTGCGCACAAAACACAGTCATGCACCGACACCAATGTGCTTTAAACTATAACCATGCTGCTATTGGTGCACACATAAGTATGATGCACCACTGTTGGTTCACAAATTTAACTATTGATAGTAGCACGACCCACTTGTGCACCAGTTAGCTCATATAACCTTTTTGCACTGGTACAAAACGTTCAGGTTATTGAACGCACCGAGCTACAACTATATATTTAAATATTATTTTTGTGACATGTTTGGTAAATATAAACACAGGAGGTGTGACGCACCGATGTAAAATATGTTGTATCTTTCCTAGTGCATTTTCATTTACAAATTCATGTTCACGCATTGATATATGGTGCACCTTGTAAATTTACAGGGTGCATTGCACCTGATGCGAGCCAAACATATTGAGCGCATCGCGCGATGATTTTTTTTTTCAAAAATAGTGAAAAAAATTAACCTAATTTGCAATTCTAATCAACTAAAAACTTAAATTACCAAGAAACATCTATGTTACCTAGAAATTTGGTTGTTGGGGAGGCATTGTGGACATGTAATGGAGAAAAACACATTTTAACACCGTTTGAAAAAATTGGAAACTCAAACAGTAAGCATGGTATGGAAAGATGGTGAGCAAGAGAAGCACCGATGTCACAGAGCTTGCATGTGGAAATAGTGGAACCAGTGCTTCAGAACTCTCCCACACTATAGATGGTAAAAATGGAAATTATGGTCGGGAGGGTTTTTCTATTTAACCCTCCTTTGGTGAATTTAGTTAACTGCACAAGGGCGGGATATATCCAAAAGCACCATTTTTTTAAAGTTAAAAATTATCAAGGCGTGTCTCGCGTGATGGCATTGGACATTTCTATACATGTGTTGCACCATTATTATGGTTTTACTATAGCATCACTCTATTTGTATAAATTAAAAAAAGCCTAGCGGTTCTCTTTAGAAGAAGCCCTAAGGTGTTTTAGTACATTTACCACACTGGAGTGTTATTGGAAAATAACACCGTATTTTTCTAAAATTTAAAACTATAGCTATGCTCCTTATTGGTATGCACCGGTTAATTTTTCTACATGAAGGACACCGCTGCTATCTGCTATTAAAGCATCGGTGTGTTGTGTTATTTAGCATACCATGTTTTTATTTTATTTTATAAAAAAAAAAAATTCCATAATGCACCATGTTCTATGAAGCACTAATTATTATATGTTTAGTAAAGCACTGGTGCATATGTAGGTTTTATACACATAGTCCAAAAAAAAACACTAAAACATCCACCCACCCATCTCTGCTACAAACGTATTTTTGGGCTATTTTTATAGAGGCTTCCGCAAAAACCTTTGTTAGAAGGTCTTTTCCTTGTAGTGATACCATTCAAAATTTTGAAGTAAACGAAATGGTCGCTCTCAATTGTAGTATAATTCTGGGTTATCAAGAAGGAATCAAACTTCTTATACCATTTCCTAGGAGACTTATTCAAGTTGTACAACAATTTCTTGAACTTGTAAAATAACATTCTTTTTTGATGTGGCATAAAACCTTCTATTTGTTCCATGTATATCTCCTCATCCAAATCTCCATGTAAAAAGGTTGTTTTAACATGTAATTGCTTTAACTCCCTCAAGAAAAGAAACTATTTCCAACACAATATGAATAGGTACAAGCTTAACCACTTTAAACCCAGCAACCCTTATATCTTTAGGAAGTTCTACTTGATTCTGTTTTGATTTTCTCTAAGGCATCCATTTCTTATTTCATTGCGACCTTCCATTTGGAATTACTGATATCATTTATGGCTTCCTAATTACAAGAAAATTTCTCGCCATCGGTAACCAAAGAAATAGATAATGAAATTGGTATACCTTTTAGGAGGATTTCTCTCCCATATATATCTTCTTGGTGTTGGTTGCGGAGTTTCCACATTTTCTTCAATATATTCAACGTCTATGGCTTCTTTAGATAAAAATATTCATCTTGCTTTCTTGTGTTTATAATGATCCAATCTCCAACTAAATTTGTTGATTTTTAGGTAATTATTCCTATTTCAATTCAATTTCTACATTGTCTGATCTAATGAGAGCAGGTTCATCAAATATTACATATTCAATGATGATTCACTAAGCAATAGGATACCACAATCTATATCCCTTTGCTATATCATTATAACAAAAAAAGGCATATTTCTATGATCCAGTGCCTAGTTTAGAACATTGATTCTCAGGAATATGAGCATAAGCTTCACACCCAAGAAATTTTAAATTTGAATAATCACAAGGATAACATGTCAATAAGCTATGTGATGATGGTGATCGTTTGTGGCAATGGAGGAGCGGAGGAAAAGGAGATATGTCGAATTGGAGATTCTAAGGTAACAGAGGTGATGGAGGGTCTAAGGAGAGGGGAATAATCTACGACGTTCTATCATAAGGAAACCAGAATTAAATAAAAGTTAGATCTCAAATAATCGAGAATGCATGGGTTCTTCTACTTTCTACCAATAAGGGTTTGGTCATTTTCGGGGTTGCATCTCTTGGCCAGTTCACTGGATCACAGATCCAATACCCCACCTTTGCGCCAGAATGGATAGGGTACCATGGCATTCTTATCCCTTTTATTTTTTGTAATGAATTTGAATCCTCTAATACTTGCAAGACATAGTGGAATTCAGCTCCGTCTATCGTTTTTGGGGGTTTGGCCCAGATCTCCTTCAGCGAGGCCCAAATCTCCCTTTGGATTTGGGCATGAATGGATCGATGCATCCATAAACAATATCGTTGAGATCTCCCATCCAATCTCTAAGGACCCTCTACTTCTTTATGATATGGACTTTTCTTCCCAGATCTCATGGGTGGAATGGTACATCGACTCAAAGATCAATCATACTGCCCAAGATTTATCTATACAGTGGCATACACAAGTAGATCTGAGGAATTCATGGTTTCCTATGTTAGATCTAAATTTCCCTCCCCCTATGGAGAGCAAAAAATCACAAACAAGGTGGATTTGGTTTTTCTTAGAGGCTACTGCAACCTGATCTATTAGATTCATCTTCAATCATAATAGATTATAGGGAAATATGGATACGACATATACAAAATATGCCCACGTAGATGTAGCCACTAAAACATGTGTCATAAGAGTCAATTAACATCGATTCAAAAATTGTTCCCTTCGACCATTTGGATCAAGGAAAGAATAACACCTTCCAAATTTTTATAAAATCCTCGGCTGGTAAATATTCATCACTTTAGGTTCTGGCTACTGATAAGATCCTATAAATGAAACAAAACATCATGCGCAAGCTGGGCTATCCATCGCACCTACAAAATTTGATTTTCAGAGGTATATCCCTATAGGACGATCGCAACCTACATGAATGTAACATTTTGCCTACAACCACCATCATCATCAACCTGAGATTGAGAGGAGGCACAACGGGAGCAAGAAAATCAAAAGGAATAGGAAGTTTCGTTGGATCTAGCCTACCCAAAGGTACATAACCCAACAAACAACACATAAACGCAAAAATTTCCTACAAAAACATTCTCCAAGGAAAATATACAGCTACAACAAATCCAAAACTCACAAATATTTCACCCAACCCATCCATAGTGGAGCAAGAAAATTATGTTCCAGAACTAAACATAGATATTCTAGGAACAAATGAATATCGCGCAATCTATGAAGCTCAAGCCATCATCTGCAAATTCAACAACTTTTGGCCAAAACCAATGGATCTATTGCACAGGATCTTCACCAAATGGATGACAAACTGTGAAATACACCTCTGCTCCAAAGGATTCTTCATTGTAAAATTTGCATTATTTGATGAACAAGAAAATATACTACAGGAAGGTCCATGCTTCTGGGGATTGACATGACTCTTCATTACTCCATGGTTCCCATATTTTGATGCTAATACCACGATAGTATCAAAAATGTCAGTCTGGGTTAGGCTACATAACCTCCCTCTTGATTTCTGGCATAATCAAGTGTTGAAAGGCATGGGAATATTTTAGGACGATACATAAAGACATATATAAAAATAATGGAAGAACGAATCTATACTTTCGCACGAATATGTGTGGATGTGGATCTCAGCAAAGGCCCATCAGATCGCATTCAACTGAAACACAACCAACAAAGTTGGAATGAGTCCTTAGATTTTGAGAATACAACTTTCAGATGTCACATTTGCCGAAAAACATGAAACCTATGAAATATGTGTCCTAAAGCAAAAAAAGAGTAATGAAGGAAGAAGAAACCAGAAAACAAACCCAAAGGATGGAAATTTCCCCCAAATGTGCCGGAAGAGGAAGAGTAAGAAGATGGTATGGATCTCATGCCACACATGGAAGAACAACACATACAAGAACAAGAAGGAAAGGAGGAAACTGCTCATGAACCAATGTAATTACAGGTCACTATGGTACAAAATATGGCACTACCTGAAGCAAAGGACACTGGAGGATACAAATGTCACCATGCATCAAGAATAGAAGAAAACCATCTAGCAATTGTCTCATCCACACCATCTCAGGGAGAATGGAGGAAGGTTGAAAAGAAGAAATGGAGGAAATTTTAACTTTCCTCAACATATTTTAGTTGATTATGATAGGAACTTATGATCACTATTTTTTTATTAGGTGATGGAATATTTGTCAAGCATCTACAACATATAATTTTTTTTTCACTAATAAAATTATGATTAATACCTCTTTAGGGATTTTACAATTTATTGCAACCGATGGTGTTCGATTTACAAGATAACGAGCAGTCACTACTTCCATCCACAACTCTTGTTGCAAAATGGCATTGTTGAGCATGCTTCTTACTCTTTCTAGAAGAGTCATGTTCATGCATTATGATATGCCATTTTGTTAGGGAGTATATACAATATTTTTGTGTCTTATGACCATTCTTGAATATTTGATCATTCTACAATTTTTCTTTTCTACCATAGCTCAAAATGGTTTAAATGTAGTGAACACATCAATTTTTCTTTTCAAAACATATACCCAAACTTTTCTAGATAAATCAACTATAAACGTAACAAATTAGACAATCATCCAAAAGATGTTGTAGGGGATGTGATCCAGGATTTTTTCTTCAATTATGTTAACAAAATTGCATGAAATAGCATGTAAAAACCATATATGCAAAAAATTAAAGAAGAAGCATAATAAAGGAGACCATAAAGACAATGCAAACAAAGTTTGATAACAAAATTCATCCAATGTGAACTACGTCTACGGGCCCTGCTTCAATAGTGGGGAGGCCTCTTCATTCATCTTAGCAAAAATGAAAATTAGTACATGGAAAAATACATCATTATACCTCCAATCCTGGGACTGACCTAAAAATCCACTGCTAAAAACACAACAATCACAACACTGGAAGGTTTGTCTCATCCTTCTGAGACTTTTGACTATAAATATAACCAACTTTTGAAAGGTGCATTGTTGTCTTTAACTTCGTGTCCAACAATTAATGAAACATGCATGCTTCTTCCATAAGCCTTAAGCTCTGTTGCTCAGATCAAAAATCTATTTGCACCAGTGAAATCCTTGAAAAATTCTGAGTAAAATGAGAATAATCTTGCTATATATCCCATCACCATCAACTCTAGACCCCCTAGAGAATCTTTAGATTCAACAATAGATTTTACATGGGAATATTCCCTGGGCATAAACCCTAAAGAATTGCACCCTCCTAGTTCTGTGCGCGAAGGGTTCCACCTACGTCAGGGTAATGTGGACCTATCTTAGTTCCATTCCTCATGCTTGGTTCCAACACTCCTCTGCTTACGATTCCCTCACTGTCGAATGAAATGAGGGTGGTTTAAATATGAATGCATTGACAAATATTCCAACAACTGCCCAACTAGCATGTTGTCTAGCATATTTAAATAAAGATGTTGGTTGGATCGGTATGTCCCAGGTTCAAACACCCGCCAAACCCAGCCTTTTAAATTCTTTTATATAACAATAATTATGTCATCTTTATGTTTTTTAAACATTTGAAACCACCCATTAACAATATATTATATTTAAATGTTGGTTTAACCATTGATAAATTTAGCCATGCACTAACTTTAAACTTGTCCACTTGTTGGGTCAATTGGGGCCCTTTTGGCCACCAAGTTGGTGCCACGTGGCACCATTTTATTGGGCCACGTGGCCCCATTCTACTAGTCCAAACCTTGTCACTATTTTTAGCGGATATTGCTAGATTTGGCAGTTCGACCAAATTTAACCATGACTAAAACTACCACTAAATTTATCAAACCTCCAAAAAATTTGACCAACAGTTTGGCCAAACTACCAAATTAGACTACAATCAAATTTATTTGGAGCTTAACTAAATTTTAACTTTTTTCAAAGTTTTATTGCAACTTTGACTAAGCATAACGTTCGCATACGAACTTGGATTGAGGCCTTATTTGCACCGTTGCATTCCTTGTGACGAGCCCTTTGAGTTGTTCTTGGTTCCACTAAGTTTTGAAGCATTTAATTTTTGGGTGATTTAGGGATCCTCCTGGATCATTCTTCCCCATTGAATGACTTTTGGTCCTTCAAAAGTATAAAGATGAACTACAAGCTAATGTACTCCAACATTTCTCGATCTGCATAGTAAATGTCTTTGACAAGCCACAATTTCCTTTCCTTCACCTTTATATGTTGAAACCAGAATGATGAAGCTGAAACCTATATCTATATGAAAATATGTAGCTTCCATTGCATTTATCACAACTTGCAAGATTCCAGGCAAGACCTTATTTACCAAGAGTTTATAAAACACTCATGGTCAAGTTTTACATTGATTTACATCAAAACCCATATCCAATGATATCCAACTAAAGGAAAAAATATCATTATGTTGCATATTCAAGTGATGTTATACATTTCATCACTTTTACAAGTTATTGTCCATCTACGGGGTCTTTAAAAATCCGCATGTGATTTACAATGGTGTCCATAATCAACTACTAAAAAAGGCTACCCATATCTTACCTAACTATGCTAATGGGATTTCTTCCTGTAGTTGGCTTCCTTTTTGAACTACTTCATTGGTCATTTCCTTCACAAGTGCTTTCATATGCTCCTAGTACTTCTTTCGGCATAGCTCTGGATGGAGATTCCAACATGTGGCTTTTTAATGCCCACCCTTGTTCCAATTGCTACAATGTTTTCTATTCCTCCATACTTTCTTGACCTTTTGTGTCTCCTTCCTGGGAAACATAACCTTACTTAAATGGTTTTCTCTGGTGCAAGTTTGGAAAGGAGATATTTCCTTAGCTCTTCCTTTGAAATTATCATTATCACTAGAAGATTGTGACATTCTCTCAGCATCTTGCATTGTCTCATACTTGTCGCTTGAAGACTCTCATGTATTCATGGGTTTGGAGTGTCTTTCAAATGCACCAAAATTATCAACATAATGAGAATATGAAACTCAATAATCACTAACATTGTTTACCTTGGTTGTTGATTCTGAAGCGAGTGATGATGGATTCGCTAAGACTTCATTTCACTTCAACTTTTCAAAGGCCTCTTTCGTGGCTTGTAACTGAAGCTACAATACTTTCTTCTCCTCTTCTGCTTCTTGTAGTAGTTTTCTCAATTCAACATTGTCTGCTTGAATGCTATAGTTGGTCTCCTCAACTTCTTGGAGCCATGCATTCTTTGATTTTCTTCCCATCATAACATCTCTATGATGACTATTTGAATGATGAGAAGAATATGAAGAAGTAGAACATTCACTTGAAGATGGAGATGGAGGTTCAAGAGGGTCTCTTCCATTTCCTTGATTTACTGAAGCATTTTCCTCTGCTTTCTCTTTCTTCCTCTTTTCCTTCTTTGCTACTCTCTTCTCATAATCTGCAAACTATTTATCTACCTTATTTTCCACTTCCTAGAAATATTTACAGAAATATTTCTCATTCTTAGTAAGAACATCATCATCTTCCATTTTCCTTCTTCGTGTTGCATGCCTAATATCGGGGGATAAAAATACTTGAATTTTCCTTCACCCTCTTTGAGCTTAACCTTGGTTATCATCCACACTTGCAATTCAAAATAACAAGAAGATTGCTTTGATACCAACATGATCTAGGATCTTTTCTTCAATGATGTTAGCAGGAATACATGAAAGATCATGTAAAAACAATATATGAAATCACTTAAAGAAGAAACATCATAAATGATACCATAAAGACAATGAAATCAAAGTTTGATAATTGAGTTCATCCAATGTGGACTATGTCTTTGGCCCTGCTTCAATAGTGGGGAGGCCTCTTCATTCATCTCAACAAAAATGAAAATGAGTACATGGAAAAATATATCATTATACCTCCAATCCTAGGAGTGACCTAAAAATTCACTTCTCAAAACACAACTATCAAAACACAAGCAAGTTCGTCTCATCCTTCTGAGACTTTTGAATGTAAACATGAGCAACTTCTGAAAGGTGCATTGTTGTCTCAAACATTGTGTCCAAAAATTAATGAAACATGTGGGATTTTTCCATGAGCATTGAGATTCGCTACTTAGATCCCAAATCTAACTGCACCATTGAAATCCTTGTGAAATATTGAGTAAAATGAATATAAACTCAACTATATTCTTCCACCATCAACTCTGGATTCCCTAAAGAATATTCAGATTCCATAACAACTTTTGCATCAAGGAATATTCTCTAGGAATATGCCCTAGGGAACCACACCCTCGTGCTTCCACGCGCGCAAGGTTCTTCCTGTGTTAGGGTTCCATGACCTTGTCCTAGTTTTGTCACTCGTGCTTGGTTCTAGCACTCCTTTGTGCATGGATCCATCCTCGTTGAATGAAATGAGGGTGGTTTAAATATGGTTTAAATATGAATGTGCTAGCAGATATTCCAATAACCGCCTAGATGGCATGTTTTCTAGCCCTTTTAAATAAAGACGTTGGTTGGGCAGGCAGGTCGTGAGTTCAAACCCTTGTCGACCCTAGCCTTTCACATTATTTTATATAACAAAAAATCCATCATCGTTATGTTTTTATAGAACATTTAAAATTGTTTGTAAATAATATATTCTATTTAAACATTGGTTAAATCATCAATAAATTTAGCCATTTAAACTTGTCCGCCAATTGGGTTGGTTGGGGCCCATTTTTCCACCAACTAGGTGCCATGTGGCACTATTTGATTGGGCCACACCTTATCACCAAGTTTAGTGGATACCATCAAATTTAGTGGTTCCACCAAATTTAATCGTGGCTAAAACCATTGTCAAATTTATCAAACCTCTGTCGAATTGAACAAGCAGATTGGCCAGGCTGCCAAATTTGTCTACGGTCAAATTTATTTGGAGAATAATTAAATTTTTACTTTTTGCAAAGTTTGACTGCAACTTTGACTAAGCATAACTTTCACAAATGAACCTGGATTGAGGTGATGTTTTTACCGTTGGATTCCTTGTGACAAGTTCTTCGACTTGATGTTGGTTTCTTTGAGTTTTTAAGACTTTGAATTTAGGGTTATTTAGAGATTCTCCTCAATCATGACAACCCTCAAACATTTAAATGAATATAATCACGAATACCCTCACTAACATGAATGCATTATTTAATCTTTTATCTATACTTCTTTCCAAATATACAATATTTACATTCATTCAAATTTAAAGATTTTAAATTTGGAAGTAATTTACAATTTATCAATACTTGTAGTCCTTTCTCACTTATATGTCCTAGTCACTAATTTCATAAACAAGTAGATTCAATCACCCCCTCAAATACCACCATTGCTTCATTATTCTAAGTACTTATGTTTGGTCTGTAAAGGTTTTCTATATTTGTATCCTTCTTAACCTCTAAAGCACCCTTAGACACCTTTAGTGCTCCACCTTGACTTGTAAACTTCTAACCTGTTGGAAATGTTGAGAGGGGGTTGAATCCATATTTCTTTCAATTGTTTATTTTCCAGTAAATATTTTCTCAATAATAAGCACAAATTATTCCAAAACACAATAAATAAAATAAAGAATAACTTATATAATTATTGTTCAAATAACAATCATGAGGACACCAATCCTCTTTTACAAATTCAGGCTCTAACAACACAATAAGAACTTCAAATTCTACAAGATACATACCTTGAATGAGGACAACAATCCTCTTAAGAAAACCCAGGCACCAACCTAGTGTTTTGTAGGTAAATCCTCTTCGCGGATAGAGATGATCCCTCTAGCCATATGAGTGGGTCTAGCAACAAACGAGACAATCTACAAGACACTTTCCTAAATTACAATCGAAATGAGAGAGGAGGAAGAAGACCTACCTCATTCAGATGCTATAATGTAATCCTTTGTTGAAGATCTTGATCACTTGCCCCTCAGGTTAGTCCTTATTGCTCGCAACGTTTGAATACCTACACAAGAGGCCAAAGACACAAAAAGAATAAAAGTGCAACAAGCATAATCGAATTTAATCCACTTAACAAATCAAGGAGAATTAAGATAAATGAAGCATTGACACAAGCATTTATGAAAAGTGAACCAATAGTTGTATATATTAATAAACAAAAGAGGAATCATACAACCTAGGCCTTGATGTTAGTAGCCCTCCTTGAGTGAATGTCCAAGTCCAAGCTCAAAATCTCCAAACACTCCTTCTCCAAGCCAAAGTGAATAGCATGTAGGTACTATCTCAGCATAAGGGTGCAAATAATCAAAGACCATCCATTTGGGAATGGAAGAGAATGAATATATAGGCAGGGAGAGGGATTTAGGATCTCACCAAAGATAGGGGAAGGTCCTCATCTCAAGGAGGAAGCTCACAGGGATAATATCAAAGCATAATATTTGGAGAATTCGATCACATCCATAATGAAAAACATCCATCTCGTCATTATGGAAGCCTATAGATCATGAAGCTTCTTGTCCTCTTTGGGAAAACTTGCCTTTTAGGGATCAACGCCAGTATCCAGGTAAAAACCGTGCTGGTAGCGTGAGGTTAATATGGTGCAACTTGCCATCAGCATGAGTAGGCAGTGTCACAGTCGTGTTGACCCAAAAATTAGGGTTTTGAGCTCATTTTATCAAGAAAGGCTCAAGGCATGTTTTCATTAGTTCTTCAAGGAGGATTTGAACTGCATATCAGGATGGGTACACTGCATAATTGTCAAGTTTTGGGCACTACAGGGTATGACACAGAGAAGTGCAGGAGGTGTGACAAAATAATGTGTAACACCTAGTATATATGAGAACACCAACCATTTTCAAGAACTAACCTAATCAATCTTCTAGATTAGATCCAAAACATAATCAAGAAAGGCTACAAAATCAACTCCAAGTTTGCTCCAAATATGGTCTCAATATCTACTTCAAATATGGTCTAAAAATCTACTTCACATATGTTCTTCAAGGTACTTCAAACTTAAACATATCAAGCTCAAAAATTAGTCACCCACAAGGCCAAATTTTGTGTCAATAGGAGGCCAAAATCAACGGCTAAAGAGGGACAAGTTATGTGCCAATGCAGGTCTAAGTTCTGTGCCAATGAAGAGCCAAGTTGTGTTTCACAAATGAGCTGAGTTTTGTACACAAAAATATGAGTTTTTTCATCAAGTGAAGTTTGAATTCTGTCCACAAGAGGAGTTCGAGTTATATTCCTCATAGTGTGCGAGTTCTATGCCACAAATTTTGAATTCTAACTCAAAAGAAGAAGCAAAGATCTGTCCACAAGAGGGTCGATATCTGTGCTAAGGAGAGTTTGAAGTTTTTCCATAGGAGGTTGGGTTCTATCACAAAAGATAACTCCACAAATGTTCCAAAACTATGATCAAAATGATCTCCAAGAAACAAAAATAGAAACCATGCATATACTCCTTCAATCTGCCTATAGGTTCATGAGATATGAACCATTTCACTTTTTTTCCATAGGTCCTATTTTCTTCTTACTTCCTTGAATAAGTTCTTAGCCAAATTAGGGATAGGAGCACTTACTTATATATTTTAGGTAACCCAAGCAAGTTTGACTTGTCCTCAAGTAGGATTAACTTGATTAGGGTCAAGATAAGTGGCCTTTTGTCTTGAAAAAATCATTTCTCCTTAATGGAGAGGAGTTATGGGACATGCTATACCTCGTTGGAAAGGGTTTAAAGTAATATTTAAGCCTATGCTATTGTCCTATTCAGTTGATTAACCTTTGACATCAATAAAAATTCTTTTCTTGATAATCTCCCCTTTTGTAATTGTTGGCAACATTATGACAACTTCTTGTTTCCCCCCTGAATTCCTGCTACTCCCCCTTTGACATCAAAAGCAAAGGGATGCTCTACTAATATGCAAGAGAGATGAAAACCTGTTTTTGATGAAGATATTCAAATGTTTCTTGAGGAAGAGGTTTGGTGAAGATGTCGGTAATTTGTTCCTTAGTGTTGATGTATTCCATTTTAATGATCCGATGTGTAAGTTGTTCTCTTAGAAAGTGTTACTTGATCAAAATATGTTTTGTTTTTGAGTGAATAATTGGGTTTTTTGGAAAGATTTATTACTCTATTATTGTGACAGAATATGGTGATAGGTTGATGTATTTACATTTTGATATCCTTCAAGGCTTCATTCATCCGTAGGATTTGTGTACAACACTCTGTTGCTGCTATATATTCGACTTCAGCTATGGAAAGAGATATGGATATTTGCTTCTTTCTTAACCAAGATACAAGACAATCTCCTAAGAAAAATACATTTCCACTAGTGCTCTTTTAGTCATCAATGCTTCCTACCCAGTCTGCTTTGGTGTATGTTGTCAAGGTAAGATTTGTCCTCTTAGGGTACCATAATCCAAAATTAAGAGTGATTTTTAAATATCCGAGCATTCTTTTTATGGATTGCAAGTGAGATTCCTTAGGAACTAATCGAAACCTTGTCAACATACATACTACCTGCAAGATGTCTAGTTGTGAAGTTGTCATACATAAAAGACCTCCAATAATCGATATGTAGAGGGTTGCATCCACTTTAGGAGATTCATCATCCTTACTCAACTTACAACCTATAACCATAGGTGTGCTTACAACAACACATTCTTTCATCCCAAATCACTTAATAATTTCCTTGAGGCACTTTGTTTATATTATGAATATTCCAACATTGGTTTGAGTTACTTGAAGTACAAGAAAGAAAGACAACTCTCCAATCATTAACATTTCTTGGGAAAATGTGTGACTCATTTCATCATTGTCGCTGCCAAAAATCAGATCATCCATGTATACCAATGTGGTTAGTAGATTACTTTATCCATATTCATGTAAATGTTGCTTCCTACAACTCGTCTCTTGAATCCTTGTTGTTTAATATTATGATCAATTCTAGCACACCAAGCTCTTGGAGCTTGTTTTAATCCATACTTAAATTTGCACACAAAGTATTTATTTTCTGACAAGTCAAACCCTTCTGGTTGTTCCATGTATACTTTTTCTTTTAAATTGTCATTTAGAAAGGTTGAATTTACATCCATCTAATATATTTTGAAGCCTTTTGAACATGAAAATGCTAAAAACATCCTTATAGCCTCTAGTTTGGCAACCAAAGTGAAAGTCTCTAATTCCTTCAATTTGAGTATACCCCTTGCACACCAATATTGTTTTGTTTTTGATAAATTGTCCATCTTCATTCTTTTTATTCTAGAACACCCACTTGGTTTCTAGGACATTCTTATCCTTTAGACGAGGTACTAATTCCCATGTTCCATTCTTTTCAATTTGGTTTACCTCCTCTTCCATTGCATTTATCCAATGTGGATCCTTACTTGCTTGAGTGAAATCCCTGGGTTCTATTTGGGATAGCAAGGCAATATCACTCTTTATTGGTTTGTTTTTCATCCTTCTTCTTGTTTGTATTCCCATGCCCATATATTAGATAATATGGTCTTATGGATGGTACTTTTGTACAAACTTGAAGGTTGTCTTTGATGATGTTTGAGTTTTTTCCTCCTTTTGATCTTTTGACACTTGCTTTTATTTTGCAACACATTCTTCCTAATCTGCAAGGATAAGGTATTCTTCATTTGTTAGATCTACTTATTTCTCAGGAAGAGCCTCATTTATTTTTACATCAATGCCCTCTACTACCTTCCGAAAACAATTGTTGTAGCATTTTTAGGCCTCACTTCTTAATGAGTATCCAAGAAAAATTCCTTTGTAAACGCAAGAATCAAAACTTCCAAATGAATTTCCATTTATCTTCATAAAACATTTGATTCCAAATATTCTAAGTTGTTTCATAGAATTAAGTCTTCCTTTTCATAGTTTATATAGAGTTTTATCACTCTCTACCTAGAGTTCTGCCCTGTTTATGATGTATACTGTAACAATGTTGGTTAAAAATTCATGTACAAAAATATAAGACCAAGGTCATGGGACACGTATTCCAAGATAAATGGTGGGAAAGACATCCTAGTGGGTTTTCATTTTGGTTTATTATGGCTAAGGAAATTGGAAAAGACAATGGAAAAGAGGCATTATTTGGCATTTATTTATGAAAATAATGGAAATTAGGAGAAAAGGAAGGTGAAAGGTCATATGTTGCATGTGAGGAGGAAAATGAAGGAAAAATAATGGAAAATGAAGAAAATATAGGCCTCATTGATAAAAAGGCTTTTGAGGATCAGTTGATAACCTTTTGGAAGTTTTAGCGTGCATCTCTCTCTTCTATTCTTTCTCTCATGCACTTGGACACTTAGAGTTTCTTGGAGCACCCTTGGAGGAGTGTGGCATACTTGGATTTGGAGAAAGAACGAAAAGGAAAAAGAAGGAAAGTGAAAGTGGGCATCAAGATTAGTAGCTATAACGGATTTTCTTTGCAAGTACTGATTTGCATTTATGATTTCATTGCTAGTTTTGGCATGCATGACACATGCATGTGTTTTCTTGGTTATGATTTGTCATTGGAATGGAGGATTTCCTAGATTGACAGTGGTTTTTCCTAGCCTTGCCATTTCCTAGATAGTCATGGTTTTGTGGGTTTTATCTTTTGTTTCCTAGTTGGTTCTCATGTTCCTTATGGCTAAGAGTTGAGTTACTAGTTCCTAGAAGCCTTGGTTGGAAAAATGCTCTGAAAGCCCTTGGTGGGTTGAGTTACTAGTCCCAGAAGCCCTGGTTGGAAAAATGATATGGAAGCTCGAAATCAATTGTGGGTTTAGTTATTAGTCTTGGAAGTTCTCGTTGCAACAAAAGCTCTGGAGCCCTGGAAAACTTGGGTATAAACCAATATGGTGATGGTTAGTGATGTCTGGTCATGAGGTGGAATCATTGGTTGAGGGTTGAGGTGGTTTGGCATCTAGAAACCTTGGTTTAGTTTTACTTCAATTGTTCCATAAGATCCCACATTCATGCTTTGAATATGGCACGGGGGTGACTGATTGAAAGAAAGATTTGGTTCAGCCTAGTCTATGGTCAGGTAGTGCGTGGAAGTTCGTGACTTGTTTGGCATTTTCATATATTAATAAGAGATTTTTTCTATTGTGATATATGAGCATATGTATTGATTATGATGGTGACATTATGGTTGAGTTGCCATGGTTTATATGTTGGTTATTGTTGGTTTATATGCTGGTTGTATGTTGTATATTTTTTATGACTCTTGACATGTTTGATGAATATGTAATTGGTTATCGAATTCATGACATAATAGATGTTATTGCAACTAATATGAGAGGGCATTAAACTTTCTTGATGATTCTTAGATATGTATGAGACCACTATGTTCATATGTGTATTTATGACATGTAGATTCATGTTCATGATATGTTGGACGAAATGACTATCATGGCTAGGCCTTGTTAGGTCAAGTTCTTCTCTAAGACTTATATGGAAGGATTTGTCCTTGTGTCATTCATGGTTCTGGAAAGTTTCATTAAGTTCTGGTCAAAGGTCCGGATCCTAGCTTGAAAAGTGGCTTAAATCCCATGGTCGTAGACACATAACTAGGTGAAAAATACTAAAATTGCTCCCTTGTAGGCATCATGTGTGCGATTGGAGGGTTTCAGTCAAAATCAAGCAGTGCTATGCCAAAGGATATCAAGGCACTTAAAAAAGAGGTTTAATTTAGGCTTTGGACACTTGGAAGGGTGGTTGGTGGTCATGTAGCACCTAATAGGGAAGTCATTAAGGTCTTTGGTTTGTCGATTCCACTTCCTTAAGGTGATATAGGAGATTTAATCAAATCATAATAAATCTTCGTCACATGTTTACCTTGGTAGGCTGATAACTTGGGTAAACGTGGGAGGAGGGTGTTACAGAGTGGTATCAGAGCATGGTTCAACACTTGGACAAGATGGGCAAAATGTGTTTGTCATGCATGCATGAAGGTTGTATATGTGCTTGTTATGTTTGCATGGTGGTGGTCATTGTTACTGTTTTGTTGTCATGTAGGAGTTTATGATGTTGTTGTTGGGATGTTTTTGTCTTGAATGCATGTTAGTTGTATATGCATTTGTTATGCATGTCTATGTTTATATGTTTCTATGCATGCATTTTCATGGTTATAGTTATGCATGTATAGTAAGTCAAACATGCATTGTGAGTTCATTGTATATAGTTTGTGTCATCATGATGTTGTTGGTTGTTATGATTCTATTGTGTTGGCTGAGATAGAGCAGGAGATGCAGACCATAAAAGTGAGGTCGCAACACTAAACCTTGGGGTAAGAGAAGATCATCGTACGTGTTTGTATGGTGGGTATGTAGGTATGTTGGTTAATGGTTGTTATAAGAATTATGGTTATGTACATGCCTATCAATATATGATTGTTGTGGTTACATGTATGATAAATTTTAGTTAATCAGTATGATCATATGTACATGCCTATCAATATATGGTTGTTGTGGTACATGTATGATAAATGTTAGTTAATCAGTATGATCATATGTACATGAATCAGTTAGTCATTAAGGGTAGTAACTTATTGTTATATGCATTGTGGTCATATACATGATGGTTATGGTTATTGTACTTAGGATCTTGATGTTATATGTATCATGCTAATATGTATTGGTCTATGAAGGTGATTGTGGTTATGATAGTCATGTATGAATCGATATACTTGTGATATTGTGTTGTACTAATCTAGATTGACTTGTGCAGATGTGATAACTTCCCTTGAGATACATTGAGGTATGAGTTAATTATGTTGTCTATTTTATTTACCTAACATGGTATGCTTACAGGTTGTTTGAATGTTTGATTAATTGCATGGCATAAGTGTGTGTCTATAATATTGCATGAACAAATGACCTTGGTTTAAGATGGTTGTAATAACACATTATGTGCTGAAACAATTGATATACACTTGAGTGCAAGTGGGTGCTAGTTGTAATATTATGATTATGACTATGAGATGATTATGACATGATTGTTAGTCTTGGTAAAGGTTGATTTCAAATTAATAAACACTATGTCTTGATATTTGGAATGTGTGATTGACATGTGTGAACAGTTGCAGGGAACATGCTTGGTATTAACATGACAAGGTAACAATTGATTTTTTTATATAACTAATAGTTGGGTGATGTGAAAGTACATAATAAGACTCAATTACAACAAGGTAAAAGGTAAAAGAAAGGAATTGGATGAGAATCCCTTTGGCTATGTTTGGAAATCGCAACTCAAAACAAATGATTGCTTTGCATACAAGAAGTCTTCTTAAACCCTATTTTGTCTGACGTTATGTGGATATGTGTTATATTTATGAACATGTATTTGATAGGTATAAAAATTGGTTTTCAATTATGTTGGATCCGTCAAGGGAACTGGAGTCCCTTAAGATTTGGCATGGACATGTTCAATTTCAAGGCAATGTGATTGGCACAACAAGGTAAGATAACTAGTATACTGTTATATTTATGTATGCACTGACAGTTATGTGTTGATGGAAGTAGGAAGTAGGATATTGTATGGCAAAAGAGACTACCATGAAATCTTGAATAAGGCTCAAGTTGAATTTCCCTTAGAGGCATAGGAACCCATGGGGTTGAATCATGGTGTGTGTTTCTAGTCTTGTGCTTTTGGTTTTTTGCGATTTGTTTGCGCTTGATTTGAAGTTTTTTTTTTTTTGTTATGTATGGTGCATGGCCATGCCACTTTGTTTATGGTGTTGTATTATTATTGGTTTGTATTTTTTTCTTCTTGTTTGTTTCTTGTTATTTCCTTTTGTGTTTTGAGGGTCTTGGGAATTGGTTTGGGAAAGGGAAAATTTAATGGAGCTCAGGGAGAGTTGAATGGAACCCAACGGGTAATGTAAGACCCAAATGAAGTCGATGCATATATAAGGGCAACTGAAGGCAATAATATGACAATCAGTTGGAATGGTTGGGCCCATTAGGAGAAATGGACGATTGTAGGATAGTCATGAGAAGGGTAATAAAAAGGTGAAGTAAGAAAATTTGATGCATCATATGCCTTGGCTATGTCGGGGACCATTTTTCTCAATGTTGTACATGTGTTGCATAGATAAAGGGAGTTATCTCAACCTTGAACTTATGATATCTGGCAATTATGTTGTGATCATGATTACGTTGATGTCTCTATATGTATACATGTATGTATGTATGTATGTTGTTGCCTGGCAAGGCATCAAAGATCATGATTGTTTTATGCTAATGTTTATACATATGTATGTATGTATGTAATTTTCTAATAGGGTTGTTGGGGATCATTCTTGTATAGGAATGATTACTTATGCATGTGAATGGCATGAAGAGGTTCCTAGTCTTATGAGGAATCAAGTCGGTAGAGTAGCCATGAAAAATCTATGAGTTCAATATCATGTGGATATGATTTGATATTATGTGATTATACTATGTCTATATTATTGTAGGTAATGCTAAGGGATACATCAGTGTGATGAAAGCAATGTGATCTACGACATGTTGGGGCAAGCATGTATGGTGGAAAGACACAAGGTTTCACGGTAAGGACAATGTGATCTTAGGATGTGCAGTACTGGTGCTTGCATATATGATGTTGTGTTCCTGTTGCATATATGGTGTTGTGTGTATATTTCATATGCAATGCCAGGTATAGATGGTTATATGTATATGTTAGATATGCAATGTTATGTACATATCATACCATGCACATGTTGGATATGCGGTATTGTGTGCATATGGTGTTGTGGGCATGTTAGATATGTAGTGCTATGTACGTGTGGTGTTGTTTGCATGTTGTACATGTGGTGCTATGTGCATATGGTGTTGTGTGCATGATTGTACAAGTGGTGTTGTCTGCATGTGATGTTGTGTAGATGTTGTACATGTGGTGTTGTGTGCATGTAATGTTGTGTACATATGATGTTGTGTACACATTGTACATGTGGTGCAGTGAACATGTGGCATTGTGCAGATGGTGCCATGTACATGTGATGCTATGTACACGTTGTGTAGATGGTGTTGTGTATAGGTGGTGTTGTGTACATGTTGTATATGTGGTACTAGTGCACACGTGGTATTGTGTGCATGTCGTACATGTTGCGTTGTGTACATGCGGTACTATGTATGTGCATTGTGTAGTCGTGGCATCGTGACATGTGTATTCTTTGTGTTGTACTATGTGCGTATATGTGTATTGTGTTGTATACTAGATGTAGGAGTATGTATTGTGTTGTGTTATACACCAAGTGTAAGTGTATGTGTCGTGATGTATATAAGGTGTAGGTGTATGTATTGTGTGGTGTCGTACGATGTGTGTAGATGTATGTGTTGTGATGTACATTGTGTATGTATACGTGATTGAAGAAAATAAAATGCATTGGGTGCTTTCCACATGTGGCAACCAACCTGTTGTGTGTACAAAAGGACAAAGGACAAAGGTAGAAGCAAAGGATCAATTAAAGGATAAGTATCAATATTTTATTTCAGTTTTATTATGCATGTGATCTATGATTCTGATTTATGATGGTTACATGTGATCTATGATTTTGGTTTACGATGATTGCATGTGATTCATGATTTTTATCTATGATGGTTGTGTTTTTAGCTAACGAGATATCATATGCTTATGCATGACGATTTAATCAAAATCTAGTTTGACTTGTTGTGACAGGAAGTAGACAGAGTTGCAGGTGTACCTTATTGACGAGCTACCAATGAGGTATGATTTGAATTTATATTTGAATTTATTTTTCTAATGGAAATTATGTGCTTGGTATGGGAAAACGGGGAAATGTCTGACTTGGGTGGTTGAAATTAATTGGAAGAATTATCAGCAACAACAAAAGGGAATTGGAACAAGCAATAGTATGATGGTAAAGCACTTCAGGACTAGGGCCATTGTGGGAGATTGGTACCCAATAGTGTCCATTTATTTCCATGAGCATGCTATGACATGTATGATAGTTTTGAGGCAGGGATATACCTCGGTTTTTTTACTTCCAATGTGAGGAAACCTTGCCAAGGGAGGGGTCACCCGAGGGAGTGTGTAGAAGAGAAGGAGATTCCCACAAAACTTGAAGGTGTGTGACTGCACGTAAGGGGGTGACCAAATTTCTCAAGTGACTGTGTGGCAAAGAAGGGAAGGCCAATGATGGAATTTTTTTGGTCATTAACATTGCCAGATGGAATGAGATGCACATTAGGAGTGTGCCCTGGAACAATGAGTCAGTAACCATTCACTAAGAAGACAAGTGGCATGAGGATTGTAGTGTTGGACATTGGATGTAGCTTTGAATTTGGTAGTGGATTATGGACTTCCTAGGAAGGAGGTGAATCTTGGTATTACTTTGAGGGTGAAGGTGTGAGCCTCTCGATTCCCTTGTTGTTGATACATGCATCATATCCTTTTATTTGTTAGTTGATCAAATGTGCATATGTATATATGTGTATGTTATTGTAAATATTGTATCGAGCTAGATTTATAAAGCTCCATAGACAATATGATTATTTATTGGTTGAATCATGTGTATGAGTGTATATGTGGTTATTATTGTAAATACCATAATGAATTGTGTTAAAAATCTTTAGTAAACTGTATGGTTGTCATATCTTCAGCAGTGATCATTGTAAATACTACAACGACCTATGTTATAAAACTCCATATGAATATGTTTTGTTTTCAGTGGTTTGTTGGTTTATATGTGTCATTGAATGTCGAGGAATGTGTTCCCCTAAGGGGGAGAGTTCTATAACAATCTCGGTTAAAAATTCATGTAAAAGATATAAGACCAAGGTCACGGGACATGTATTCCAAGCTGAATCGTGGGAAAAAAACATCATAGTGGGTGTTCATTTTGGTTTATTATGGATAAGGAAATTGGCGAAGGAAATGAGGCATTATTTGGCATTTATTTACGAAAATAATAGAAATCAAGAGAAAAGAAAGGTGAAAGGTCACATATTGCATGTGAGGAGGAAAATGAAGGAAAAAATAATGGAAAATGAAGAAAATAGAGGCCTCGTTGATAAAAAGGCTTTTGAGGATAAATTGGTAACCTTTTTTCAATTTTGGCTTGGATCTCTCTCTTATATTCTCCCTCTCATACTCTTGGACACTTAGAGTTTCATGGAGCACTCTTGGAGGATTGTGGCATACTTGGGATTTGGAGCAAGAAGGCAAAGAAAAAAGCAAGAAAGTGAAAGTAGGCATTGGGATCAACAACTACAACGAATTTTCTTTGTAGGTAACGAGTTGCATTTATGATTTCCTTGCTAGTTTTGGCATGCATGGCACATGCATGTGGTTTCTTGGTTATGAGTTGTCAATGGCATGGAGGATTTCCTAGATTGACAGTGGTTTTTCCTAACATTGCCATTTCCTAGATAGCCATGGCGTTGTGGGTTTTAACTTTTGTTTTCTAGTTGGTTCTCATGTTCCTTATGGTCGACGGTTGTGTTACTAGTTCCTAGAAGCCTTGGTTGGACAAACACTCGAGAAGCCTTATAACGACTTGGGTTGAGTTACTGGTCCTAGAAACCCTGATTGGACAAACGCTTTGGAAACCCAACAATAGTTGTGGGTTGAGTTACTAGTCCTGGAATCCCTGGTTGGAACAAACGCTCCAGAGCCCTAGAAAACTTGGGTAGAGACAAAATCTGGTGATGATTAGTGATTTCGAACCATGAGGTGGAATCACTAGTTGAGGGTTCAGGTGATTTTCCCTTTGTAAGCCTTATTTCGATTTTGTTTGAATGGTTCCATAAGATCCCACATTCATGCTTGGAATATGGCATGGGAGTGACTAGTTGAAAGAAAGGTTTGGTTCAGACTAGTTAATGGTTGGGTTTTACGTGGTGTTATCACTCTTTAAATTTCTCCAAATTGAGGAGAGAAATCCCAAAGGTAACCACAAACCTCTTTTAGGCTAAGGTCCAACTCCCCTAGCCTTGGAGAGGGCTCTCTTGCTAGGTCCTTCTATAGATAAACTAGATGACTGATAGGATCTAGATTTTAGGCTGGTTATGAGAGATTAGAGGACGATTTTGAGTTTGATTTATTGATGGTGGGTGTAGAGGGCAGGACTAGTTAAAATCACAACACTGTTATAGGTATGAATGAATCAGGGATATGGTGCAATCCACACAAGGGAAAGGTAGGTATACCTATTGATAATCAATCAAATTCAATGTAGTAGTAGTATGAATGGAGTAAAGAGCAGAATGATAACCTAAGCATCCATACAAGGATGAATTCAACTTTCCATGGAAGAAAATGACAGACATATAATGATCAGCGGAATTTGTGAGAGCAACTCATGAATTCTGAGAAATGTTTTCAAATTGAACATGAAGAAATTTACTATATGATTTTTAAAAACTATAAGCAGATCTGAAAGCAATATATATCATGTAACAAGAGAAACAAGATATCAATAAGCGAGACACATGTATCATTGTCTAAATGTGCATCTGCCTTCTTCAATTCATTCAAAAAAAGGTACAATACTCACAGAAACATAGTCTAGCCTCTAACACTCCCAACCAGAACCATTTTCCATATCCTTACATCCTTATATACAATCAGGAATTCATATCACCACTCTAGGTGATCAAATTCACTACATAGAAGTCAAATAGGCTAGATACAATGCATTTACAAAAAAATAAGAACTACCATATCGAAGTTATCACAATTTAGAAACATCACTAATTTAAAACTTAAAATAGAAACATCATGTCTAGAAACTCAACTAACTAACTTATCCACACTTATCCAGCCACTAAAATCACTTCTAGAAGGTCCCAAAATACAAATTTGTAAAAATAACCATGACTGATATACTTGTGCAACAGTTGCGTAACAGAGTGCAATAGGTTTCCAACTCAGCATGGTTGCAGGATGTAGTGGATAAAACTAAGCAAATGGGTGTGCTTGAGATGATGCTGTGTTGGTCTAGAACCTCTGAGATGCCCTCTTTAGCCTTTATAGACCTCCCAATTGATCGATCACAACTTGTGCAACACTTGTGCAGATGAAGTGAAATTTAGAACTTGTATTGACATGTCTCGCTCCAAAATGATTATAGTAACCAAAACATGACATAAATTCACCTTTCATTACCTAACATACTTCAAAAGTTCCAAAACTTCTAATTTACAAATCTAATTTCAAAATATTTCAAAATTTTGTCAGCAAGAAATTGTGGAAAACGGGTCTCCAAGTAACACTTTAATTACAAAAAAGTGACATATGTGCATAAAATGAGAGAGGTTTTTGTTATTTTTCCCATTAAAGACACAAACCTATTTTAGTTTGGAAAAATTCACTTCCATTGTTAAAAAAGTGCGCCAAAAAACAATGACTGAAATGGGAGGAAAATATAGAATTTTATTTTTTGAAAAATAGGCCTCCAAGAGCATTGAATATATCCAAAACCATAACCACTATGCATGAAATTAAGGAGGTTTTGTTCTTTGGACCGTTATTAGAAAAAGCTCTTTCAATTTTTTGAAATTCATTTCCATTTGGTAAGAAAACGCTTTTGAAAATGATAACAAAAACAACCAGTTTCGCAACAAATTCTTAGCAAGTCCAAGTAACCCTCCATCCTCTGTATGGTTGTACACCTCCTCTAGAAAAATGGATAAAATGGGTAGGATTGAAATATCTATGTGATGGTGTATAACTCTTGAAGTAGGCTCTCCAATGCTTGCAGCCCTTCATGATAACTAATTCCCACTTGTGCAACAGATGCGCAATCACTATTTCCCATGAGCTTTGAATGTTCCCCTTTGGCTTCTAAAACCTTCTTTGAAACCTCAGACTAGTTCAGAGCTCGAATTTCACTTTGGATGAAGGATAAATGAGGGATATATTGTTTCATGCAATGATGGTGAATTTTGAGTGGAGGGAGTGAGGTGACATGGGTAAAATATTTTAATGATAAGAGACATAACAAACTTTAACTAATTGAAACTAACTGACATGACCCCCAAATGTGACTTATGATAAAACCTCATGAAATGACCCATTTTTCCCTCTATGAGTATAAAATTGAAAGACTGACCTACTTATGAACTTTAGACTTTTAAAAATTCGAATTTTGGCTCAAAGAACCCTTCATGACCGATATATTTACAAGCATTTAACTATTTTTAACTCTTTACATAAGGACGTTTTTAGACTATGTCACATAGTGATTTCATAAGCTAGACTTTACAAAGTAACCCCCAAAATGAAATAGTAAGATAGACATATTGATTCCTAGATTATAGGACCGTAACACTTGGAAGTCCTTGACCTAGTTGGCATTTTCATATATCAATAAGAGGTATTTTCTATTGTAATCTATGAGAATATGTATTTATTATGATGGTGACATTACGGTTGAGTTTCCATGGTTTATATGTTGGTTATATGATGGTTAGTGTTTATGGCTCTTGACATATTTGATGAATATGTGATTTCTTATAGAATGCATGACCTAATAAATGTTATTGCAACTAATATGAGGGAATTAGACCTTCTTGATGATTCTTAGATAAGAATGAGACCCTTGTGTTCATATGTGTATTTATGACCTCTAGATTTCATGTTCATGATAGGTTTGATGAAATGATTGTCATGGCTAGGCCTTGTTAGGTCAAGTTCTTGTCTAAGACTTGTATGGAAGGCTTTGTCCTTATGTCATTAATGGTTTTGGAAAGTATCATTAAGTTTTGGGCAGAGTTTCGAATCCTAGCCTGAAAATTGGCTTAAATCCCGCGGTCGCAAGCACAAAACTAGGTGAAAAAGATTGCAGTCGCTCCCTTGTTGGCATCATGCATGTGACTGGAGGGTTTCAGTTGAAATCAGGCAATGCTATGCCAATGTATGGGAGATCATGGTAGTGAAAAAAGAGGTTAATTGAGGGTCTGGGCACTTGGAAGGGTGGTTTATCCCTTGGGGTCTTGTAGCACCTAATAGGGAAGTCATCAAGGTATTTGGTTTGTCAATTCCACTTCCTTAATGTGATCTAGGAGGTTGAATCATATCATAGCAACTCTTCATCAAATGTTTACCCTAGTAGGTTGGTAACTTGGGTAAATGTGGGAGGCAGGTGTTACATATACTATTTCCCCAACTACCTCCTTCCATAATTTAACAAGTAAGTTAGCTTTCAATAACATTATTCTTGCAATCTCCTATATAGATCTATTCTTTCTTTCTACTACTCCATTTTGTTATGGAGTCCTAGCAATAGAAAGTTGTCTCTTTATTCCATGTTTTCCACAGAACTCATTGAATTCTTGTAAAGTAAATTCTCCACCTCTCTATGATTTTAATCTCTTGATATTCAACTCTCATTTTCAATTGTTGCTCTAAAAAAAAAAATTCTAGTACTTCTGACTTCTAGTGGTGGAGTTCTGGTTGGACCACACAAATATATATGAACAATTTCTTTGTCTTATTTCTCTTTCCATGTTGACACGGTACACAAATATCATTTGTTGGTTTTGAGATTCTAGAGATATCTCTTACTACTTGATTTTTGTTGATCTTCACCAAGTTATCAAATCTTAGATGTCCTGGACATTTGTTCCATATCCAACTTTCATCGGATTAACTCATGTAGCATCTTTCTTCTTGAATTTCACTAAGAATGCATACATTATTTTTTTTCTCACTCCTTTTCCTATTAGTTTCCTTGAATATGACCTCCTTATTTCATAGTCTTTTGCACAAAAAATGAGATTGTGTCCTTAACCGCATATTTGGCTAACACTCAGAAGATTATGCTTAAGGCCTTCAATGTAACATCCTTAGTTAAAAATCCATGTAAAAAAATATAATACCAAGTTCATGGGACAAGTACTCTAAGCTGAATGGTGATAAAAAACATCCTAGTGGGTGTTCATTTTGGTTATTATGGCTAAAGGAAATTAGCAAAGGCAATGACGAAGGCTTTGGAAATGAAAGAGGCAATTAATTGACATTTTATTTATGAAAATAAAGGAAATTAGAAGAAAAGGAAGGTGAAAGGTCACAGGTTGCATGCGAGGAGGAAAATGAAGGAAAATAGAGGAAACTGAAGAAAATAGAGGCCTCATTGATAAAAGGGCTTCTTAGGATCAATTATTAGCTTTATTAGTTCAGTTTTAGATATCTCTCTCTATTCTCTCTCTCTCACTCTTGGCCACTTACAGTTTTCTTGGAGCACTTCAACATTGGATCAAGAAAAGCAAAGAATGCAAAGGAAAGCAAGGATTAAGCAAGGAAGAGTAGGATCAAGCAGCTATATCCTGATTATTTGTAAGTATTGAATTTCATGTGTGATTTCCTTGGTAGCTTTGGCATGCATGGTTATGCATCTGTGCTCTTGGTTCTCCTACTGTCATGGGCATGGGTTTTACCAGGTGTGACAATGTTCTTCAGGCTTACCTTTCCATTTTCAAATAGCCATGGTGTGATGGGTTCTCATGTTTTGAGTGAGTTGGATTGTTGGATGGATTCAAAACTGAGTGAGGTGGATCTATGAAAGAAAGAACACAGGGCCTAGTAACCCCTAAACCATATTGTGGGTTGTGGTAAAGCCAAATTTTGTGTTGCCTCGATTAGCCTAGGAATCCTCGACTGATGAATGGCAGGATATAAGGTAAATCCTAGAGGTGGGTGCTTTTAATTAGGCCCAGGAATCCTAGGATGGGATATATGGTAAATCCTGGAGGGTGGTGTCTCAGTTAGGGCCTAGTGATCCAGTGTGGATTGCGGTAAATACCAGAGATTGGTGTATTAGTTATGGCCTAGTGATCCCTGAATTTGATTGTGGATTGTGGTAAAGCCTAGAGACTAGGAGATAGGAAAATTCCTCACAATGTAGGTGGAGAAATCTAGTGGCATCCATGTTTGTTTATTACCAAGTGATCTGATGGGGATTATTGTAAACCCTAGTATTGTATATTTATTTTTTTGACCTAGTGATCTAGTGAGGATTGCGGAAAATATTGGTTCTATTGAAGAGGGTGAGGTGGTGTAGCCTCGGGAAGCCCTGGTTGATTTTTGGTGATGAGTCCCACATTCATGCTTGGAATATGACAGGAGGATGATTGGCTAAAAGAAAGACTTGGTTCATCCAATCTATGGTCAGGTGGTTCATGGAAGTCCCATACCCGATTGGCTTTTGCACTCATTAATAAGAGTTCTTTTCCTTGGTATTTTATGAGCAAATAGATTGGTTCATATGTGGAATTTATGGTTGATGTATCCTTATTATTTTTGTTGTTTATATTATGGTTATGAGTATGTTTTGTGACAGTGATGATGTATGGATTTCATCATGTTTTGATTTGTAAATGAATAAACATTGAATATATGATGAAGCTAATGTGATAAGGTTTCAATGCTTCTTAGCAATTCTCAGATACGTATGAGACCCCTATGCTTAGATCTATTTTTATGACTTGTAGATTGCATATCTGTGACATGTTTGAAAAAATGCTTGTCATGTCTAGTAGGGGTCCAATCAAGTATTTGTTAAAATATTTTCATTTGTATCAATGTATCGATGTTAATTTTCATTCCTTAAGGTTTCATGGAGTTATGGGCAGTGGCCTAGGTCCTAACCCTTAAAAGGTGGCACTGAATCTGGGGTCGCATGCATAAAACTAGCTGAAAAAGACCCCATTTGCTTGCATGCCCATGTTGTGAGAGCGACTGGATGGCCCCAGTCACATGCATGCCAATGTCATGGAAGTGACTGAGACTCTAGGGTAGTGAAGTCCAGCTGTCTCAAGGGTTGATCACCTGGAAGGGTTTGTTGGCTCTTGTAGGCACTATGACATGTGCATAAGGTTAGATTGGTTGTGTTGTGTTGGTTCCACTTCCTTAACTATACATGGGGAGTTGAATTAGATTGTAGTAGCCTCTTGTCACATGTTTACCCAGCAGACGTGTTAACTTGGGTAAACGAGGGAGGAGGGTGTTACATAGTGGTATCAGTGCATGGTTCGACACCTGGAATAGATGGTCAGAATGTGTTTTTCATCCATGCATGTTAGTTACATATGTGTTCTTTATTTTTGTGGACTATGTGCTTATTGTGTGTGCATGGTGGTGGTCATTTTTGTTGTTGTGTCACCATGTAGGAGTTGATGTTTTTGTTGTTAGGACGTGTTTGTCATGAATGCATATAAGTTGTATATGCATTTTTTATGCATGTCAATGTCTATATGTTGTTTTGAATGCATTGTCATGGTTATGGTTATGCATGTATAATAGGCCATACATGAATTGTGAGGTCATTGTATGGCATTAGGTCATCATGATGCTATTGGTATGTTATGATGCTAATGTGTTGTATGAGATAGAGTAGGAGACGCAGATTATCAGAGCAAGATTGCAATACTAGACCTCAAGATAAGAGCAAATCATCATACAAGTTTGTATGGTGGGCATGTAGGTATGTTGGTTAATGGTTGTTATAAGGATTAGGGTTATGTACATGCTTGTCATTTTATTGTTGTTGTAGTTACATGCATGATAAATTCTAGTTCGATTATTGTAGTCATATGCACGTGTCAGATGGTCATGACTGATAGTAACCTCTTGTTGTATGCATTGTGGTCATATGCCTTACGATTATGGTCATTGTAGTTGAGGTCTTGATGATATTATGTTTATTGATAATTTGGATTGAACTATGCAGATGACCATGGTTATGACATTTAGGTATGAGTTAATATATTGTGATATTATGTCATACTAATCTAGATTGACGGTGCATATGTGATTGTTATTCTTGAATGATAATTGTTTATGAGTTTATGATGTGAACGTGTTAGCTAGTTATTGTTATGGATGTCATGACCTTATTTATGTTTGAGTTGATGTGTTGTGGAGTTATATCATGCTAATCTAGATTGATTGTGTAGACAAGATAGTCTCCCCTAAGATACATTAAGGTATGAGTTTGCTTATGTCATCTACTTAGTGCTTGAATGTTTGATTATGTCATCTATCCAATGTTTAAGTGTTTTTTGTTTATTATGTCATCTATTTGTTGTTTGAATGTTAATTACATGATATGATTATGCGTATGTAATATTGCATGAAGAAAATATCTTGTTTTAAAATGGTTGTACTAATACATATGTGTTGAGATAGCTTATATGTACTTGAGTGTAAGTAGTTGATAGTTGTAGCATTATGTATTATGGCTGATGAATGTGATTTGATTTTTTAGTATGGCATGGTTGTTAAACTTGGTAAAGGTTGGTTTCAAATTCATAGACATGATGCCTTGATTTTTGGAACATGTGACTAACATATGTGAACAGTTGTCGAGAAACATGCTTGGTATTAGCATGGCAAGGTAATAGTTGATGTGTTTTTTTAACTAACAGTTGGGTGATGTGATAATACATAGTAAGACTCAATTACAACAAGGTAAAAATGTAAAATGAAGGAATTTGGTGAGAATTCCTTTGGGCTATGTTTGGAACCACAATTCCAAATGAATGAGTGTTTTTCATATGTGAAGTATTCTTAACCCTAATTTGTTTGAAATTGTGGATATGTGTTATATTCATGGACATGTATAACAATTGGTGTCTAGTTATAGATATATTTGTCAAGGGATTTAGATTCCCTTGAGATATGGCATGGATGTGTTCAATTACAAGGCAATGTGTTTGGCACAACAAGGTAAGATCGTAGAAAATCTTGTAGATTCACAAGCTCATGCAATTTACTAAAGCACATGACAAGAATCTGCTTCTACTTTCAACCAGTGGAAGCCAATAGATCGTTGAAAACAATATGAACAAGAAGAAGATAAATCAATGCCACATAACACAAGATGTATATGGGGAAGTCCATCGCTCAAAACCTCGCTATCTGTATTGCATATATCATAAATATGAGTGAAGATACAAAGCTTTTTCTCACTAGAACAATTCCGCACAAGTATGCTCAACTCTCTCAGCTCACAAGCTAGCTCTTGGCCAAATCCTTAGCCTATTCAGCATCTCTCTAAGCCCTTAATCTCTTGTGTAATTCCTAAGATGAATATTGTGTATTTAAAGGGAATTCATACTTCCAAAACTATGGAATCCAAACATAGGATCAATCATTGATGCATGCATGATATTTACACTCTAATACATAATACAATTGATAGTACATTGTCCCTACACTCTAGTCTCAACTGGGTTTTTCTCAAAATCGACATGCATGAGTTTCAGATAAGGGAATCTTTAGTTAACTATAGTGACACTTGTGGATGCACTAGTGCACCAACTGACTGTTAACTCTCTATAAGTTTCTCAAATAATTTACAACTAACTTAACTAAAATTAACTCAGTAAACTAAGTAATCTAATTTCCAACTCAATTTAAACTCATACTGGACCCCTAAAATTTAGGGAGAACATATACATGACTACAGAAAGACTTCCAAATCGAAATTACTAAGCTAATTAAGTTAGTTAAACTTAATTAACTATTTACAAGTTGCAATGAGAATATAATTCGATTTTAATTCTCAGTTTAATTCAAGGACAAGTTACACTGGATTTCTTGTTGCCATTTCTCAATACTCCCTCTCAACAAGAAAGGGATTATCAGCTACCCCAATCCTATCTCTGTGTAACTCGAATTTACATATTGACAATGCCTTTGTTAAATTTTCAACATCGTTATCCTCTATGGGAATGTACTCTAACAACATAATCTGCCTCAATACATAATCTATGAGATGATGATATTGGATATCAATATGCTTGGACCGATCATGAAAAACTAGATTTTTAGATATTTTGATACAACTCTGATTATCACAGTAAATCACAATTGGATCCATCTACTCACCAAACATACCAACCAAGATCTTCCTCATTTAGATGGCCTCACATGTTTTCTGACTCGTAGCCATGTACTTTGCCTCTGTCGAACTAATTGCAACTGATCTTTGTTTCCTTTTGTACCAAGAAACTGCCACTGACGCAATACTAAATATCCCTCCTGATGCACTCTTCCTGTCGGATGGAATCCCTATGCAATCTACATTGGTGAAGCCTTGAAGCTTCAGTACCTTTGTCTGTCCATAATCCATACTGAGAAGTACCCCTAAGGTATCTCAACACATACGTTGTCACCTTCCAATGCAGCTTGGTAGCCCTAAACATTGCTTAACTAAGCTGGTTAACTGCATAGCACATATTCGGCCATGTGTTCACCAAGTACATGAGTGAACCCACAAGATACCTGCAAACATTGCTTCCACTACTTCCCCTGAAGCAACATCCTCCTTCCTCCAGTTACCTGCTAGAGGAGTCTCCATGGGTTTCTTTCTCTCCATGTGGAATCTCATGAGTATCTTGTTAGCATACTTTCCCTGAGATACAAACAAATGCCCATCTCACTGCCATACCTCCATGCCAAAAAAGCAATGCATGAGCCCCATGTCCTTGATCTCAAACTCTCATGCAAATTCCTCCTTGCAAGACTTGATCAGTTGATCATCATCTTTCAATATGAGATCATTAACATAAAATACAATGATCAACGATTTACCTTCCACCACTATGTGGTATAGGTTCACATCTGCTTCACTCTTCCTGAAGCCCAACCTAGTGAAGTAGTTATTTATCCTAGTGTACCAAGAATGGGGAGCTTGCTTCAGCCCATAAAACACTCTCTTGAGCCGACACACATGAGACTCACGATCAAAGGTCTCAAAACCTTCAAGCTACTCTATGTACACCTCTTCCTCAATCATGCCATTAAGGAAGGTTGTCTTCACATCCATCTAATGTATTTTCCAACCCATCTGTGTTGATAGTACCAATATAGATCTCATTGACGAATACCTTGCAACATGAGCAAAGGTCTCATCATAGTCAATCCCCTCTACCCGTGAAAATCCATGGGCCACAAATCTAGCCTTATGATTCTCCACACTACTATCTGCAGCTTTCTTTACCTTTTAAAGCCAACAGGAGCTCACCACTAACTTGTCTTGCGGTCTCAGGACCACATTCCAAGCACTATTACGAATTATGGAGTCATATTCCTCCACCTTAGCATCAACCCAAACCGGTTGTTGCACTGCTTCCTTAAAGGAATATGGCTCTGTCACAACACGTTTGCCCATAAGATCCATGTATCCAGTGTACCTCTTAGGTGACCTCCTCTGCCTACGTTGAGAAGTGGGTGCTCCCACATTCTCCCGTGCATCATCAAATAATCTGTCAGCCTCTATGGTGCACTTTCTTTCCTCTCTAGAAGACTATGCCTAAGTGGATGTCTCCACTCTCGGATCCTCTACATGTGGCTACTCCACATCAATTTGAGGCTCTTCAACCTTAGGAGCTAAAATCTCCTCATCCACATGTAGCTCAAGCTCCCTCTCAAGCGAAACTCGCATGGCCTTCTCCTCATCGAATTTGACATCCCTGCGAACCACTTTCGCCCTGCTGGTCTACAAGTACACCTGATAGTTGTGAGGTGTATCAGTGTACCCCACAAATATCCTCAACTTTGTTGTCAACTCAAGCTTCTTCCGTGCATATTAGGTCACATGGCAATATATCGATGACCGAAAAATCCTGAAGTGACCAATATCTGGCCTCTTACCATAATAAGCCTCCTCTGGTGTCTTCATCTCAAGTATCCGATATAGTCTACAATTATAAACATAAATCGTTGTGTTGCATGTCTCAACCCAAAAGTGCAGTGGTAGGCTCTGATCATGCAACATTGCCCTTGTTGCCCCTACTATGATTTTGTTCTTCCTCTCAGCCACCCTAATCTGCTGAGGGTTATGCGGTGCCTCAACTCCCGTTTAATCCCTTCCGCTGCATAGAATTTATTAAACGCATTTGAGACACACTCACCACCATTATCACTCTATAGAGATTTAACCTTCTTTCCCGACTCTTTCTCCACCAATGCTTTAAACTCACAAAACTTTGTGAAAGTTTGATCTTTTTTCTGCTTGAAAAATATCCAGCATTTACGAGAATAGTCATCAACAATATAACATAATACATGTGTTTGGTCATGGATACTGTCGAGAATGGTCCACACACATCTGAATGGAATTTCTATAGAATAGCCTCTCCTCGATTGTCTCTGTCATGAAAGGAAGACTTGATGTATTTTCCCAAAGTACACCCCTTGTATGTATCAACTTTCTCAAGTGTACCTTTGGGAAGACTGGTAGAGATCTATTGCAATATCTTCAAATCCCCATGATACAAGTGGCCCATTTTCTTTCCACAACTCACCCACGTCTCGGCTCTACACCCTTTCTGCTTTTGTGCTCAAAGAAGCACACTCCTATACCTCTAGCTTATAGAGATTCTTCACTTGAATCCCTATCTTCTTTACTTGACCCATGGCTGTGTTGAAGGAACACCTTTCCTTTTGAGAATATCACATCATAGCCTTTATCCTCAAGCATGGCAACATATACCAAATTATTCTTCAACGTACGCACATACATAACATTCTTCAAGGTGAGTGGAGCCCCATTCTCCCTCTTAAAATTAATCGTTCCAAATCTAGTAACACTATAATTTCCGTCATCACCCATCTCGATATGCATCTGGAGATATTTCTCCTCCAGATCACTGAATAACTCTTTGTCGCCAGTCATGTGGAATGAAGCTCCACTATCTAAGTACCATACACTTCCCATCACTGATGATACCATGCATGCAATGAGGGAAAAGTCTAATTCGAATTGAGAGGCCAAAGCCTCACCTTCCGCTCCTCTTAAGGACTTCTTCTTGGACTTCTTGAGTGGACAATTTGTAGCAAAATGGCACAACTCATGACAATGAAAGCACTTAACTTTCATCATGTCTTTCTTCTTACCTCCATGATAAGAATCTGATTTGGAATGGGAAGCTTTCCCTTTCCCATTCTTAGCCTTAATCACTAAGGCACAAGTCTCTTCATCATCAGTATTTGATGAAGAGCCATCCCTGATGTTTCTCCTGATCTCCTCGTGCATCAAATCCAACGGCAGTCATTCCCAATCTGACAACTTCTCTCGACCATTGACAAAGTCCTGATAACTATGCCAACTCTTTGGGAGTCCTAGAAGAGAAAGACTCATCATATGATCCTCGACAATTGTGATTCCAACACTTCCAAGTTCATCACGACACTAAGTGAACTTGGTCAAGTATTTTGGAATTGTATCGCCTTTCTCCTTTTTGATTTTTTGAAGTTTTTCCTTCAGTGCCAATTTCCTTTGGTCTCTATTGTTCTGATACAAATCTGTCAATGCTTTCCACATAGCATACAGAGTTTTCCTTGCCATGGAGACTCAAGACAATGTGGTCTCGAACTCCCTCAAGGATTATCTGCCTCGCCTTCACCACACACTTCTTCCATTCAACCAAATTCTATGCATCCGATGTTGGTGGCTTAGGAATTTCTTGATCAACGAATTCCTTCAAGCCATTATCCTCTAGCACAACCTCCATTTCGCCCCTCCAGGCTATAAAATTTGAGTTGCCTTCCAAGGCATACTCGAGCCGCAAACCGTAGAATGCCATCTACTGATCCTGAAGTATGTATTTCAAATTCAAATTTCTCCTGTAACCTAAAAAATCAAAACTTTGAAATCTCCTCTAGTATATTGAATTCAACTTTAATACCATGTATAAAATCCTGTAGATTCACAAGCTTATGCAAGTTACTATAGCACAACACAATAATATACTTCTACTTTCAACCAGTGGAAGCCAATAGATCGATGAAAACAATATGAACAAGAAGAAGATAAATCAATGCCACATAACACAAGATGTCTATGGGGAAACCCACTTCTCAAATCCCCTCTATAAGTATTTCATATATCAGAAATATGAGTGAAGATACAAAGCTATTCTCACTAGAACAATTCCGCACAAGTATGCTCAACTCTCTCATCTCACAAGCTAGCTTTTGGCCAAGTCCTTAGCCTATTCAACAACTCACCAATTCCTTAATCTCTTCCGTAATTCCTAGGATGAATAGCCTGTATTTAAAGGGAATTCATGCTAACAAAACTGCACAATCCAAACATAGGATCAATATTTGATGCATGGATGATATTTACACTCCAGTAAATAATACAACTGATAGTGCATTGCCCCTGCACTTTAGTCTCAACTGGGTCTTTCTCAGAAGCGACATGCATGATTTTCTGATGAGGGAATCTTTAATTAACTAGAGTGACACTTGTGGATGCACTAGCGCACCAACTGATTATTAACTCTCTATTAGTTCCTCAAACAGTTTGCAACTAATTTAACTGAACGTAACTCAATAAACTGAGTGATCTAATTTCCAACTCAATTTAAACTCATACTGGACCCTTAAAATTTAGGGAGACATATACATGACAACATAAATATTTTCACTTGAAATTCCTAAGCTAATTAAGTTAATTAAACTTAATTAACTATTTACAAGTTTCTATGAGAATATAATTCGATTTTAATTCTCATTTCAATTCAAGGACAAATTAAACTGGAATTTCTTGTTGCCATTTCTCAACAAAGATAATTGGTTTACTGTTATGTTTAATTATGCATTGACAGTTGTGTGTTTGTAGAAGTATGACGTAGGATATTGCATGGCAAAAGAAACTTCCATGAAATATTGAAGAAGGCTTAGGGTGAATTTCCCTTGGAGGGTTTGGGAACCTATGGGTTTGTGTCATGGTGTTTGTTGGGAGTTTTGTGCCTTCGGTATTTTGTGATTTGTTTCAGCTTGATTTATGGGTTTTGATTGTGTCTAGTGCAAGGTCTTACCACTTTGTTTGTGGTGTCATATTTCTATTGGTTTTCATGGTTTTCTTCTTGTTTACTTTTGTTATTGCCTTTTATGTTTTGAGAGTCTTGGGAATTGGATGGAAAGAGGAAATTTTAATGGAGCTTGGGAATATGAATGGAACCCAACAGGTGATGTAAGGCCCGGATGAAGCTTGATGCATGTATAAGGGAAGTTGAAGGCAAGAATATGACATTTGGTTAGACTAGTTGGGTCCATTGTGGTAAACAGATAGTGGTAGTATAAACATGAGAAAAGTAATCAGAAAAGGTAAAGTAAATGGATTTGAGGCGTCAAATGCCTTGGCAATGTTGGGAATCATTGTTCTCAATGGTGTGCATGATTTGAACAAATAAAGGAAATTCTCTAGTATCAAGTAATTATATTGTGATCATGATAGTGTTGATGTTTATATATGTATACATGTATGTATGTATGTATGTATGTTATGCCTAATAGGGTCATCATGGATCATTATTGTTTTTATGTTAATGTTTATATGTATATATGTATCTATGTATGTATCTATGTCACTGTCTGACAAGGTTGTCAGGGATTTCTTGTGGAGGAATGATTGCTTATGCAAATGAATGACATGAAGAGGTTCCTGGCTATGAGGAATCAACTAGGAAGAGTAGTCCTGAAAAATCTATGAGGTCAGTATCATGTGGTTATGAGTTGATATTATGTGGTTATACTATGTCTATGTTATGGATAGGCTATATTGAGCAATGCATCAGTGGAATGACAAAAATATGATATGTGACACGTTGGGATAAGCATGGATGGCAGAGAGACACTGGAAGCAAGGTTGCTTGGTAGAGACAATGTGGTTTTGGATGTGTAGTGATATTGTTGTGTATATGTTGTGCATATTTTATATTCAATGATTGTACCTATGGTGTTGAGTTCTTGTTGTATATATGGTGTTGTGTGTATATTGCATATGTAATGCTGGGTATAGATGGTGATATGTACATGTTGAATATGCAGTGTTGTGTACATATTGTACTATGTGCATTATGGATATGGAGTGTTGTGTGCATATGGTGTTGTGCACATGTTGGATATGTGGTGCTGTGTACATATGGTGATATGTACATGTTGTATATATAATGTTGTGTACGTATGGTGTTGTGTGCATGTTGTACATGTGGTGCTATGTACACATGGTGTTGTGTACGTATGGTGTTGTGTGCATGTTGTACATGTGGTGCTATGTACACATGGTGTTGTGTGCATGATTGTACATGTGGTGTTATGTGCATGTGATGTTGTGTACATGTGGTGTCGTGTACATGTCGTGAATGTGGTATTGTGTACACATTGTATAGGCGGTGTAGTGTACATGTGGTGTTGGTACACATTGTGTAGGTGGTGCTATGTATGTGTGATGTTGTGCACACGTTGTGTAGGTGG
This sequence comes from Pinus taeda, assembly GCA_000404065.3. Lineage (NCBI taxonomy): Eukaryota > Viridiplantae > Streptophyta > Pinopsida > Pinales > Pinaceae > Pinus > Pinus taeda. Next base: position 47,487 of record APFE031004349.1, on the reverse strand, counting down.
TGTTATGTACAAGTGGTACTGTGTACATGTTATATATATGGTATTGGTGTACATGTGGTATTGTGTGAATGCCATACATGCTATGTTGGGGGCTATGCATGTGTATTGTGTAGTTGTGGTATCATGACATGTGTATTCATTGTGTTGTATTCTTTTTAGTACAAGTATTATGTTGTGTTGTACGCCAGGTGTAGGTACATGTATTGTGTGGTGTTGCACATTGGATATAGATGTATGTGTTGTGTTGTACATAAGGTGTAGGTGTATGTGTTATGTTGTACATCGAGTGTAGGTGTATGTGTTGTGATGAACATTGTGTATGTGTATGTGATTGAGGAAAAGAAAAGGAATTGGGTGTTGTTGGGTGTGACAACTGATCCAGTGTGCTAACGGAAAGGACAAAGGAAAAAGGTAGAAGCTAATGATTGATTAAAGGATAAGTATCAATATTTTATTCCAGTTTATTATGCATGTGATCTATGATTCTGATTTATGATGGTTACATGTGATCTATGATTCAGGTTTATGATGATTGCATGTGATTCATGATTTTGATCTATGATGATTGTGTTTCAAGCTAACCGAATGTGATATGGTTATACATAATGAGTTGATCAAAAATTCTAGTTTGACTTGTTGTGATAAGAAGTAAACAAGATTGCAAGTGTACCTTATTAATGAGCTACCAATGAGGTATGATGTGAATTTATTTCAATTTATTTTAAATCTAATGTAAGTTATGTGTTTGGTACAGGAAACATGGAAATGCCCAATTGAGTAGTTGAAACTAACTGCGAGGATTAGCAATAGCAGCAAAAGGAATTCGAATGGGAAACAATATGTTGGTAAAGCACTTCAGTAGTAGGGGCCATTGTGGGACACTGGTGCCTAATAGTGTCCATTGATTTCCATGAGCATTTTATGACCGATATGATGGTCTAAGGCAGGGATATGCCTTGGTTGTTGAACTTCTGATGTGAGGAAGCCTTGCTAACGGATGGATTGCCCGGGATAGGAGATGTTGGGGAACTTGGAAGGTGAGTGACCGCACAAAAGGGGGTGATCGAATTTCCTGAGGGTCTATGTAGTAGAGAAGGGAAGGACAGGGATGGATGTTTTTTGGTCATTAGCATTTCCAGATGAAATCAGATGCACATTAGGAGTCTTCCTTGGAACAATGAGTCAGTAACTGTTCACAGAGAGTACAAGTGGCACAAAATTGTAGCACTGGACATTGGATGCAACTTTGACATTGGCAGTGGATTCTAGACTTCCTGGGAAGGAGGTGAATCCTGGTACTACTTTTGAGGGTGGAGGTGTAAGCCTCTGGATTCCTTTATTGTTGATATGAGTATCGTATCATTTTATTTGTTGGATAAGAAAATGTGCATATGTGTATATTATTGTAAAAATTATATCAAGTTGGATTTATAAAGCTCCATAGACAATATGGTTATTTGTTGGTTGAATCAAATGTGCATGAGTATATGTGGTTGTTATTGTAAATACCATAATGAGCTATGTTTTAAAGCTCCAGTAAACAATATGTTTGTCATGTTTCAACAGTGGTCATTATAGATACTACAACGAGCTATGTTATAATACTCCATAGGCAATACGTTTTTCTTTTTAGCGGTCTCGTTGGTAGTAGGTGTCATTGAACACCAAGGACAGTGTTCCCCCAAGGGGGGGGGGGGGTTTGTAACAACCCTGGTTAAAAATACATGTAAAAAAATATAAAATCGAGGTCATGGGACATGTATTCCAAGTTGAATGGTGGAAAAAACATCCTAATGGGTGTTCATTTTGGTTATTATGGCTAAAGGAAATTAGCAAAGGCAATGGAAAAAGCTTTGGAAAGGAAGGAGGCAATTAATTAGCATTTTATTTATGAAAATAAAGGAAATTAGGGGAAAAGGAAGGTGAAAGGTCACAGGTAGCACGTGAGGAGGAAAATGAAGGAAAATAGAGGAAATTGAAGAAAATAGAGGTCTCATTGATAAAAAGGATTATGAGGATCAGTTGGTATCTTTTGTCAATTCAGTTTTGGAGCTCTTTCTCTATTATCTCTCTCACACACTCTTGGACACTTAAAGTTTTCTTGGAGCACTTTAGCATTGGATCAAGAAAAGAAAAGAAGGCAAAGGAATGCAAGGATCAAGCAACTATAATAAGATTATTTCCAAGTATCGAATTGCATGTGTGATTTCCTTTCTAGTTTTGGCATGCATGGTTATGCATGTGTGTTCTTTCTTCTCTTACTTTCATGGGCATGGGTTTCGTCAGGTGTGACAATGTTCTTTAGCCTTGCCTTGCCATTTGTAGATAACTATGGTCTAATGGGTTCTCATGTTTTGGTTGAGCTGGATTTCCGGATGGATTCGAAATTGAGTGAGGTGGATCTTTGAAAGAAAGAAAACATGGCCTAGTAACCCCTGAACTTGATTGTGGGTTACGGTAAATCCAAATTTTGTGTTGCCTCTATGGGCCTAGGAATCCTTGACTGGTTAATGGAACGATATACGGTAAATCCTAGAGGTGGATGCTCTCCATCAGGCCTAGGAATCTTGGGATGGGATATACCGTAAAGCCTGGAGGGTAGAGCCTTAGTTTGGGCCTAGTGATCCGGTGTGGACTGTGGTAAAGCCAAGAGACTGGTGTCTCAGTTATGGCCTAGTGATCCCTGATTCAAACTATGGATTACCGTAAATCCTAGAGACCAGGAGATAGGAAAATTCCTCATGGTGTAGGTGGAGATATCCGATGGCATCCATGCTTCTTATGGGCTAGTGATCTAGTGGCGATTACGGTAAATCTTGGTATTGTATGTTTATTGTTTTGGCCTAGTGATCTGGTGAGGATTTTGGTAAAGCCTGGTTCTATCGATGAGTGTGAGGTGGTGTAGCCTCGGGAAGTTCTGGTTGAGTTTTGGTTATGATTCCCACATTCATGCTTGGAATATGGCACGGGGGTGATTGGCTAAAAGAAAGACTTGGTTTAGAAAATATATGGTTGGATGGTTCGTGGAAGTCCCATACCCAATTGGATTTTGAAATCATTAATAAGAGTTCTTTTCCTTGGTATTTTATGAGCAAATGTATTCGTTCATATTTGGAATTTATAGCTGATTTATGTTGTTCATATGTTGTTTATGAGTATGTTTTATGACAATGATGATGTATGGATTTCATCATGTTTTGATTTGTAAATGAATGAACAATGAATATATTAAATAATAGATTATAATGCAACTAATGTGATAAGGCATCAACACTTCTTAGCAATTATCAGATAAGTATGAGACCCCTATGCTCATATATGTTGTTATGACCTGTAGATTGCATATTCACGACATGTTTGGCGAAATCCCTGTTATTTCTAGTTGGGGTCCAGTCAAGTATTTGTTTAAATATTTGCATTTGTATCAATGTATTGATGTTACTTTTCATTCTTGAAGGTTTCATGGAGTTCTAGGCAGTGGCCTGAATCTTGGCCCTAAACATGTGGAACAAAATCCAAGGTCGCGGGCTCAGAACTAGTTGAAAAATACCCTATTCACTTGCATGACCATGTTGTGAGAGCAAATGGAGGCTTTCCAGTCACACAAATGCCCATGTCATGGGAGCGAATGAGGCTTTAGGGCAGTGAAGTGTCCAATCATCTTAGGGGTTGATCACTTGGAAGGGTTGGTTGGATCTTAGGCTCCTTGACATGTGCAAAATGTCGGATTGGTTGTGTTGTGTTGGTTCCATTTCCTTAACTATACATGGGGAGTTGAATTAGATTTTAGTAGCCTCTCATCACATGTTTACCCCAAAAGACAAGTTAACTTGGGTAAATGTGGGAGGAGGTTGTTACATTCAACATATAACAAATTTTGTGCTTTTCCCTTGCCATATTTGAGAGTCATTATGCCTATTATGACAATTTTAGTAGATTTGTTATCTCCAAAGGTAACCTTTCCATCCATTTCCTTCCTTAATGAGATGTACTTTTTCTAGTCACCTATCATGTGCCTAAAACATCAACTATCTACAAACCACTAAATTTCCTTGTTCTAAGCATGCATAACTAAACAACATTTTCATGGGTAGATTCTCCAGTCTTCCTTCTCCAAACTCTCTCTCTCTCTTGGCTTCAGTGGACAATTTTGTGCTTCATGGCCTAGATTGTGGCATTTGTACATTCTATATTATACTTTGAAAAAGGAGCAAAGGAATTATAAGTTCTGATTCGGTCTTGGCTTTTAATGTCAACAATTTTATTTTGGTGATTAGCCCTATAAGCCTTGCAGTGTTTTGCTTGATGACTAATTTTTTTACAAAAGAAACAACGACTAAGCAAAATAGTTTGATACATGTTATTATAAGCTTGCCTTGATGATATATTCCTTTCAGGAAGGGATTGCTTCTCATTCCTTGGATGCACTTCTTTTCCTGTTGGATTATTGCAATTAGATCCTTTAAGGACATCAACGAAACTTCTATGTTTTTCTTCATGATGGATGTTGGTGTCTCCTTTCCTTGAATTAGAGAATTTGCTTGTATAACCAAGTCCAAATTTTTCATGGGTGGCCTTTGGGAGATGAGAATGACATCTAAGGTTTGGGAGCTCTTAAAATTCTTGTGCGCTTTGTCTAACTATCCTTTTTCAAAGATACTACTTCAGATTCCAATTTTTCACAAATTTCTTCCTTTTCCTTTAGTTTATTGCTCAAGACTTCTTCTATTATTTTAGATTCTTATTTCTTGGTTTTGAGAGAGATGATTTATTGAGATAACTTTCCATTTTTTCTTGAGTCTATGATTTTCTTCTAATGCATTGATCAATAGTTCATCCATACTTACTTCTTCTTGTTCTTGATTATCTATTTCATTTGAGATAGCCATGACCAATATTTCTCTGCTTCCATCATATTCTTCTTCATCAAAGCCATCACTCTCTCTTGGAGAAGAAATTATTTACTATTAAGCCTCTCCTTTTGAATGTTCTTTTCTTAAGTTTGTCTTCATCGTCATTGTCATCATCTTTGAAAGGAATCTTGGCTTCATAATGTCCTATTTTACCAAATATAAAACAAATGAGAGGCAACTTACCTTTCAATTTGGATCCTTTCTTTAGTCTCCTGACAAATTGTGCCATTTCAATATCAAAATCATCGTTGTTGCAATCAAATTTCTTTCCCTTTCTCGATGTCTTTGATGCCTTGAATGAAACTTCCTTGTGAGTTGAATTCCCTACCTCATCTCATATGTTGTAAGGATTCCATGAAGCTCATCCATCGTTAAGGTATCCAAGTTTTTTAATTCTTCTATGGCACAAACTTTAGCATCAAAACGGTCTGGAAGAGATCTCAAAACCTTTTGGACAATTGTCTTTTCTTCCACATCTTCACCTAGCCCTTTAAGAGAGTTAACTACTTCATCTACTCGAAGGAAGTAAGCAAAAATATCTTATTCACCATTCATCTTAATACTTTCAAACTGCCTTCTAAAAGTTTGAGGCTTTGCCTTTTTTACCTTGTCATCTCCTTCATACATGTTGATAAGCTTGTCGCACATTTCATTAGCTGATTCACAATTCATAACTTTGGTGAACTATAAGTCTAGCATACCACTTATTATAGAATTCAAATATTTTCCATTTGCTACATATTCCTTCTTCATGTCTTGATTTGTTGGTAGAGGATATGGGATCTTATATCCATCTGTAACTGACTTCCAAACTTCAACACCAAGGGGCATCAAATAGTACTTCATCCCAATTTTCCAAAATGAAAAATTTGTTCCATCAAAGTGAGGGAAATTAAGTGCTTCCTTGTTGGTCATTGTGGCTCAAAAATCCTTCTTCCAACTGTTAAGTTGATCTTGAAGAAGCTAGATCTGATACCAATTGTTGGAAACACTGGGGGAGGGTGAATCAATATTTATTTCAATTGTTTATTATCCAGTTAATATTTTTCTCAATAAGAAGCACAAGTTATGCCATAACATAAGAAATAAAATAAAGAATAACTTATATAATTATTGTTCACATAAAAATGATGAGGACACTAATCCCGTTTTACAAATTCATGCTCCAACTTGTGCAATAAGAACTTTAAATTCTCCAAGGCACCAACCTTGAATGAGGACACCATTCCTCTTCAGGCACCAACTTGATAAATATTCTAGATTAGCTCCAAAACATAATGAAGAAGGGCTACAAAATAAACTCCAAGTCTTCTCCAAATAAAATCTCAAGATGTACTTCAAATATGGCCTAAAAATTTGCTTCACATATGTTCTTCAAGATACTTCAAAATTGATCAGATCAAGCTCCAAACATGACTACCCACAAAGCCAAACTATAAGCCAATAGGAAGCCAAAATCAATGGCGAAAGAAGGCCAATTTTTGTGCCAATGTAGGTCCAATTCATGTTCCAATGAAGAGCCAAGTTTTGTTTCACAAATGAGTCGATTTTTGTCCACAGAAGGTCGAGTTCTATCCTAAAGTGGAGGCAAAATTCTATCCACAAGAGGAGGCTGAGTTCTGTTCCAAAAAGTGTTAATTTTATCTCACAATAAAAAGTCAAGATTTGTCGACAGGAGCGTCGAGATTTGTACCAAAGAGAGTTCTAATATTTCCCACAAGAGAATGAGTTCTGTCACAAAGGATAGGCCCAAAAATGTTCAAAAGCCTTGATTACAATGCTCTCCAAGAAATCTTAGCCAAGAACATAAATATAAACCATGAATATACTCCTTCAATCTGCTTCTAAGTTCATGAGATATGAACCATTTCACTATTTTCCATAGGTTTGAGTTGCTTCTTACTTCCTTGACCAAATTCCTGGCTGAATGACTAAGAGGAGCACTAACGTATATAGTTTAGGTCACCCAATCAAAGTTGACTTCTCAAGTAGGGCCGACTTGACTGGGGTCAAGATAAGTGGCTTTTGTCTTGAAAAAAAACATTTCTCCTCAATGGAGAGGAGTTAGGGAGCATACTATACCTCGTTGGAAATGGATTAAAGTAATCTTTAAGCTTATACTATTGTCTTCTTAAACTGACTTAAACTTTGGCATCAATAGAAATTCCGATAATCCAAATCTCCCAAAGAAATTAAATTCTTTTAGTTCAGGTACATGTCTAACGTATACTAATTTCCTTATAATACCATCAAACATCTTAATTTTTTATGCTTTCAACCCCAATAGTCTTGCAAGTAATATTATTCCCCATAAGAATAATTCCACCATCAATACCTTGATATGAAGAAAATGAACTTCTATGTGGACACATATGAGGAGAATCACCAAAATATAACAACCAATATTTATAGTATTTAAGAACATTAAAAATAGACAAAACATCATCAATCATACCTTATCTTATTCAACCAAATTTTCCCCTTTTTTGGTGTCTTCCTTAGATTCCAGTCTCTTCCAGCAATCCCTTTTTAGATGCCCTAGCTTATTACAATACCAACATTTAAGTTTGATCTTCTTTCCTTTTGACTTTGATCTAGAAGTACCTCTCGACTTCTCTCCTTTTTTTCTTCACGGACCTATAGCCATCATTGTTTCTAGTGTGGAGGTTTCATACTATATTTCCTCCTCACCTCCTCAAGAAAAAACTCTCCAACAACATAATCAAATTCAAGGCTCTAATTTGTATTAAAGCTAATGGAAGTTACAAAATGATTAATCCGGACTTATGCATGAACGCAATAGAATACAAATATAAACGTAAACATAGAGATGCAACAGAAATAAAACTTCATTTCATTAATATCAAAGAACTGAAATATGCTTACATACAACATGGAAATAAACTTTCTCGAAATAGGCCTTCGAGCCTCTTAATTGTGTTACAATGAGGCTCGAAGGCCTATTTATTATTGAGAAACAATTGAAAACCATAGACATCCAAAAACGTAACCCTAGGAGATGAAGCGCCAAAACCATGGGCCTCATTCGGGTAAATTGATACATCAACTTTTTGGGGTCGTAAGTTTGGCATATGATCTTCGTTTGACACGCACAATGCCTCATTTGAAATATCTATCCGAGGACTAAAAATTTTGGTTGCAAACATGATACAAAAATTAATGTTTTCCCTATTTCTAAAAAAACATCGTTTAGTGTCTCAAAACGGCTCCGGAAGTTTAGGACTTGAAAAATTGCCAAAAATAGTAAAATGTGCTACAATTAAGGAAACTGAAAAAACTAAAAGAAACAGTGGTGGGGGTTCAAATGGAATAGGCAGGTGGCCAACAATATCCACCTACATGAGTCCTCCCCCTTTAGGAAGCAATGTTGCCCATTGCGTTGAGTGCCTCCATGAGATGGGGAAACTTCAGCTGAACTTGGTCCCTAGTGAACTACTTGCCTTGGTGCAGGAGTTGGCCATCTTTGAAAACCAGATACAGTTGGATATTCTATTGGCGAGTTTTCTTGATCTATGTGTCCATGATACGATCAGTTGTGGTCTGTTCCATGTAGTATGGGTTTAACTATGTTGGTGTGAGTTATTCTGCAATGTTTGATGTGTCTAGTAAGGGTGGAAAGTATGGTCAAAGGCGGTCCACATTGAGCACTAGGTGTAGGCCAAGAAATGGGGGAATATTGAGTTCAAAATCATTGTCTCCCACAACCTTGGTAATGGTGTAAGGCCCATATTAGAGTGGTCTAAGCTTCTGCTAGGCGTTCTTTCTCCAAATGCAACCAAACTTTGCTAACCTGAAACTTGTGTGGCACCCTATGTTGATCATGTCGCTGCTTGTACTTGGCATTGAACTTATCCAAGATGTCATGAGAATACTGGTGGATATGCTAGATGCATTCAATAAATTTGGTTGCTTTATCATCCTTAGACAGTGCATGTGTGGATTATGTCTGTGTAGTCGTAGGAGGCATGACAACATCAATCAGATATAATGGTTGAAATCCTAGACCCACTTAAAGGGGACTGCGACCAGTTGAGCTATGGAGAGCTCTATTATAACTATGTTTCACATAGGGAAGACTCTCATCCCAGGTTCGTGGATGCTTGGAGTTGTACGTGCAGAGTATGTGCACTATCATCTTGTTGACGACCTCTATCTAGTCATTAATCTGGGGATGAAATGCAGTCAACTTGGTGAGCTTGGTGTCCAATAGTGTCTAGAGGTTTGACGAGAATGTGCTCAGGAAACTTCTATCTCGATATGATATAATGGCCTGCGGTATCCCAAAATGTACCCACACTTGTTCAAAAAAGAGTTTGGTTGTGTCCTCTATTGTGATACTCTTCTTGCAAGTCGGCAATTTAGTTATCTTAGAAAATTTGTCCACGACAACAAATACACAGCCATTACCATGCTTGGTAGAAGGGAGGCCAGACAAATAGCCCATGGAGATGGATTCCCAAGGCTAGTTAGGAGTAGGCAGAGGAGTGTACACGGCGTGCTTCTTAATGGTTGGCTTGGCGATAGCGCAGGCAGTGTAGGATCTGATATATTTCCCAACATCATGTCAGGGTTTTTCTAATAAAAGAACTTTTGTAGTATCACCACAATTTTTTCCACACCAAAGTGTCATGCGACCCGACTGTAGTGCGCCTCCCAAATCATCTTGGCACACTTGTTTGAAGGAACACAAAGGTGGCCCAAGTAGTATAATAATGCATTGTGGAGATAGAAATCAAGAAATTTATTTCCATCTACTAGCATCTGGTATGTGGAGGCAAACTATATATAGTTGGGGCCATCCAAAGGTCTCGTGGCCACAAGAGTTGAGAATAGTAGTCAATGTTGCAACTGGGCACTGACTAAGGTAGTTTGCAACATGATTGGTGTTGCTCTTTTTGTATTTAATTTTCAAGTGGAATTGTTGCATATATGTGGACCACTTTTGATGGCGATCTTTCTGCAATTTCCCATGTGTCTGTATAAACTAAATAGGTCAGTGATCGATGTCGATGATCTTTTCCTTCCCCAGAATATAATGCTTCCATTTTTTACAAGCCTACATGATGGAATGCATCTCTTTATCATAGGTGGGGTACTTTCGAATTGTATTGGAAAATGTCTCACTATGATTGGCCACTAGATGCTTGTGTTGGGTGAGAACTGCATCAGCTTTATAGTTGGAGGAGTTGGTCTCAATTTCAAATGGTTTTTGCAAGTCTACTAATGTGAGTATTGGTGCAAAGCAAAGGAAATGTTTCAACTCAACAAACACCTTTTGTTGGGATTCATATCACGAAAACTTTTCTTTCACTCTGCCCTTGGTAATCAAACTTGAAGGCCAAGTGATGTGGGAGAATTCCAACATGATCCTCTGATAAAAATTTGTAAGTCCCAAAAATTTGTGAAGCTCTGTTAAAGTGGTTGGGGCTGGCCAATCCATAATGACTTGGATCTTAGTTGGATCCATATGCATGCCTCACTCATCTATGATGTAACCCAGATATTGGACATGGCTCATGCCAAAGGTGTGTTTCTCCAAGTTGGCACACAGTCTGTGCATCACAAGGTTTGAAGGACCTGCCGAATGTGTTGCAAGTGTTCTTCCCAACTCTTGTTGAAGATGAAGATGTCGTCCAGATAAAAAACCAAGAATGAGTTGGTTAAGGGACGCAAGATATCATCCATTAGCCTCATAAAAGTAGCAGGGGCATTTGTCAACCCGAAGGGAATAACCAACCATTCAAAAAGGCCTTCCTTGGATTTGAAGGTGGTCTTCCATACATCTGTGGGATCTATTGGAACCTAATGATAGCCAAACTTCAAATTGATTTTGCTGAAATACTTGGCCCCCTTGAGTTGGTCCAGAAGGTCATCAATCTATGGGATTGGATACCTGTTCTTGACAATGATTTTGTTTAGTGCCTGATAATCAATACAGAGCCTCCAGGTCCCATCCTTCTTCTGTACAAGTACAATCAAGTTCCCACAAGGCGAGGAACTTGGTTGAATGTGCCCTTTTTGTAGCAACTCCTGGATTTTTCGTTTGATCTCTTCATTTTCTAGAATGGAGCGAAAATGTATCTTCCCTTTGGGTAAAGGTGCTCTGGGAGTCAGATCGATCGAATGCTTGACCTGACAATGCAAGGGTACCCCTCTAGGTGAGGAGAAGATGTCTCTATTGTTCCACGACCTTATCCATCTACTTTTACTGCATGGAGAAACCCTTCCCGAGGACCATGGATATGGCCACGATATTCCCCTTACTTTGAGAGAGAATCATAAAGAAAAAGAAATATTCCCAGTATGGGAGATGATCTTACTACATTGGTTAGCAGAAATCAAAGAGATGGGGGTAGGCGGGGCTATCTTCGGTATCTTGTATAACTTATTACCCAAATAAATAATAACAATGCAAGGCCTCGACTCATATACAACGTGATGCTTCCACAAGTATGGTTGGCCTAATAAGACATCACAAACTTCAAGAAGAGAAACATCACACAAAACCTCATCCATGGAGGGTTTGATGATGTAGTGAAGGCAACACTGCTGGTTGATGCAGAGATCTCGTCCTTGATGAAGCCACCCGATGGTTTACAGTTGTGGTTGCGATGTCGTCGGTAAGCCCAACCGCTTCATGAACTTTGCTGAAATGAGGTTCTTTTGGCTATCGCTGTCGACAATGAATTGCAACAGTGAACCCTTCACCCACATTTGTGAGTGGAAGAGACAACCCCCCTACTCTAGATCTTTGGGCTCAATCTTCTAGATCTTGGTGGTGGGAACAATGGCGCTAGGCTCCGCAACAATAATCTGCTTCCCTTTGTCATTCCCCTTGTCGAGTTCTGACTCAGAGTCAGAACATACATATGATTTTGAAGCCTTGAGCTTGGCCACTAGTGACTTCTTGGCTCGACACTCACTTGTGTTGTGAGTGGGGCTCTTATGGAATTAACAACACTTTCCTGTGTCCTTCTTTGTCTTCGTGGTGTTGTTCTTTGCTCTCGACTTCGACGTGTTGTCTTGGGTCACCCCTCCTTGGCTTTGTCCTTTATTTTATGGTTTAGGGGTACCTTTCCCTTACTTCAAATTCATAGATCCAAAGTCTTGCTTCTTCTGCTTAAAATTATGCTCGACCTTGACAGCGTATCGGTAGGCAACGCCAAGCGAGGAGATGTCTAGGAACTCCATCTTGTATTGGATGTCTTTGTGTAAAAAATCATGGTACTTGAGTACCACGTGTCGCTCAGAATCCTTGGTACCCAACTTTGTATGAAGGGTATGAAAAATATGTGTGAACTCTGGCACGTCTTGGTCCCTTCCCTGTCGTAGTGTGGTCCAATTTATGTACTTATCTTCATAGCTCTCGATAGGGTAATACTTCTCCTTGATGACATCTCGGAAAGAGTTCCAAGTGGGTGCGACTGAAAATAGTGAGGGTTCCCTCTCATCCTTCTACTCAGAGTAGGTTTCCCACCAGTCCTTTATGTGGGGAGCGAATTGAGGAGTGAAAAAGTAATATTTCCCTATTGGAAAAATCATGAATTGAAAAATATCCTTCCAAGAAATTTAACCATCTGTTTATGACGTCTTCATCTATCTGGCCTTCAAATATGGGAATATCAAATTTGACTTGTACCTTGAAGGGCATGGTGCCTTCAGAGTGGTTTCCGGATGAAGATGTGTCGTCTGTGGGCATCCACCGAAGGACTGGGCAAGGTTGTCCATCATCGTGTTCCTCTGTTGCTCGAGGGCTTCTTTGAGAAATATTTTGAAGGGATTTCCTGCTCCCTTGTATTTCTTTTCTTCCTTCATGGGAGGACTTCAAGGTTTGCGAGGCTGGTCTTGTAAGGTTTCAACCAGTTCGAGCCCTAACTCCTTATACCCTGACCTCATTGGGGACATGCAAAGAAAAAAAATAAAGAGCATACTACTTTGATACTATTGATTTGGACTTATGCAAGACGCAACATAATACATATGTAAACATCAAAACATAGATGCAACAGAAATAAAACTTTATTTCATTAATATCAAAGAACTGAAATATGCTTACATACAACATGGAAATAAACTAGCTCGGGTGATGGTAGCTTATCTCTAAGAAGAGATATGGCGGCTACATGCTTCTGAACTGTGTTATAATGAAGCTTAAAAGCCTATTTATTATTGAGAAACAATGGAAAACCCTAAAAATCCAAAAACCTAACCCTAGGAGATGAAGCGCCAAAGTTATAAGCCCTATTTGGGTATATTGGTACATCAACTTCCCGGGGTCGTAACTTTACCTCATTAGAAAAATCGATCCGAGGACTACAAATTTCAACTACAAACATTAATTGTAGACAAATGTTTTCTATATTTCCAAAAAAACCGTTGTTTAGGGCCTCAAAATGGCTCCGGAAGTTCACGACCCGAAAAACTGCCAAAAATAGTAAATTGTGCTACACTTAAGAAAACTGAAAAATTCAAAGAAATTGTGGTGGGGGTCCAAGTGGAATAGGAGGGTGACCACCAATATCCATATAGTTCAATGATCCCATGATTTGAGTAATAATGTAACTACTTTATCTTCTCATCGAGTTCATACCTTCTTTGATTTTTATACTATACAATTTCCTTTTCAAGTAGATTCGGTTTTTCAAGGACTTCATCATATAAAGGTTTCCATCTTGCTCCATAAGCACATTTTAGCTACTTCTTAAATAATATTAAACAATACATCATTTGTAAGACATAATTAAATTGTGATGAGGGCTATAACATATAAGTCTTTCCACTCTTCATTGCTCATATTTGCAAGTTTCTTCCTCCTTCCATCTAATGCCTTATGCAACCCTTGTTGGACTAGAAAATATCCCTTTTTCTTCTTTTACACAAATTGGGAATTATATTTAGATATGAAAAGCTATAACCAAGGCACGTAGGAGGTAGAAAGGAAGGATCTCATAAGATGATTACATTATTGCATATACCCTTTGAATCAGATTGCTTTTGAGTTTGTGAAAACAAATTGTATCGACTTCTAGAAACCAGATATGTTCTAAGATATACTAGAGTTAGCAATGATACATAGTACATATCTGAGACTATATCTATAGGAAACAAAATTTTATGATTGCCATAGATCTATTACTTGGGAGCCATGGACTAAGGAGTTGAAGAAGAATGAGGTGGCATAAAGGACTCCCCAGTTTTGTTGGATTGGAATAGAGAAGTGAGGAGGACCTAACATGGGACACACAATGACATAAGTGCATGACTAGAGAGTCTCATTCCTAGATTTTGTTAATTTAATAACTACAACATCTAAATCATCAACTTGTATTTTTAATTGCATATGGGAGGATAACCAAACCTCGACGCAAATGCTTGATGACGTGTCTAGGGCCTTAGGCTTCTAAATTATTCATGCAAAGGTGTACTTGAATTTCTTGCAAATTTTCTTCATGCTAACAAAGTGTAGAATGATTGTTATGTAGCTCCTTAAAAATCGTAGGGCCAAATCTTCCAATGTGTCCTTTGCTTGCTTATTCTATTGAAAAAATTAGGGTCCAATCACCATGCTTTGAAAATAAATTCAACTACATAATGATGACTTGAAATATCCCAATATGGCTACATGTGAATAGAATGGAGCACATTATTCCTGTAATGGAGCCAAGGAAATTCATGAGTGTAAGGTGTACGAGTACCTAGAGAGGGAAGATGATTTCGTGTGCACTTAATGTTGCTTGCAAAGTCTCAATATTTCTATATGAATTAACACTTGGATCGGTGTTAATATTGTGGAATACTAGCACTGGCATGTTGGTCATTAAATATAAGATACCCCTTTTTATCTAAGTGGGTTGCCAAGTTATCTTGGAGTCAACCACATTGTTGTTATATTTCATTGGATGTGGAACCATTCTAGTTGGCATTCCATTGTGGCAATAAGATCACGAGACCTTGGATGATGGCTTCTAATCAAAGATCCTTTGCATGAGTCCTCTACTACATATGTTGAATAATGATCATGGAATTACCAAAGACAATAAGATGTCTAGGATGAAAGGAATAGGATATAACAAGGTGTTGAAAAGAGCTTAAGCTTCATCTATATTATTAGGTATAATCTCTAGTTTCCATGAATACTTGCCTTCAGTTGTTCCTTATGGATGAAAGACTTCCTCCCTGCACTTTCCTCCCCTGGCAAATCCCACATTTTTAGCTTCCATAATCCGAAGTTATTTTTACTATTAAATTCTCCACTTCAAATTTGGTATTTGTCATCTTTGCCATTATTCTCTACACAAAGACTCTCCCACCAAATAAAAAATTTATATTTGTGTGTGTATGTGTGTGTGTTCATGAAAAAATCACTCATTGTGGTCTCACTAATTTTACTTTGAAATACAAAATTTTAGACCTCCACCAAATTAAGAAAAAAGAAAAAATATTGTATATGCTTTACAGATTGAACACACACACACACACTTTCCCCTCTCGAGCCCACTCAACCTCCTCTCCTCATCGACTAGGACTTTGACAAAACGTGACCACTGCTTTGCTGACAACCTATAACCCTTTTACATGACGGCCAATTGACTAGACCTGTTTACAATAACTTTAAAATTTTGATGGCTAACTCTCTCACTCTCCTCCACTGTGATTTTAACCCTCGTGATGACCCCACAAATAGGCTCAAATATACTACAACCCTAATGGCTTGGATTCCTCAACACTCCATTCTCACGACAACTTGGCTTCCTCATTTGCATAGGCTTGACCCCTTCTAACTTGTGGTTCTCCTCTGCTTATAGGTAGTTTGACCTTTCAACTCAACACTAATGGGCGATAACCTTCAATTTTATGTTTGTTGAATTCTTTTTCTCCTCATGTATTTATCTTTTTCTAGTTGCTCAAGCCACTCCCTCTATGCACAATGTGCTAAAAAAAAATGATTTCGACTTTGTACAACTCAGTGGATATGCTACCACTTGGTATTTAGAGTTTGTAAAAATATTAACAATAGAGAAATAATAAGAAGATTGAGAATAACATACAACATGGAATTTTCTTGGTAAAACCTTGACAGTTTATCAAGGAAACATCCACAGGGTAAGGCAAGTTTTTTTTCTTTTTTTCAAGAAGAAAAATCAACATTTTCTATTAACCATAACCACGTTTACATAAAGAAAAATTGTCAAATGTTCAGACATATACCATAAGGTAATAAAACCCATTCTTCACGGCCAATAGGTCATTTCTTCCATGTAATAAATATATCATCTCAACAAATATTCAATGAGCATAAAGTCAAAATACATAACTATCAACCCCAAAAAGGATGAAAATCTCCCAAAAAACAACTAATTTGACTTTGTAGCCACAAAACTAAAACCAGACCCAGAAGCCGTGAAGGGAAAAACAATTTGTCCATTAGCTCCATGGGAAGAGTTTATAACTCATTTGTTATCCTTGCAAGTAAACTGAGAACTTGATACTTCCTGGATGCATTGAAAGCCCCTCCTTTGATAACGTGTCAACAACAACATTGAATTCCCAACGCACGTGAGAGAAAATTACCTGTTGGGAGAGTCCTTGATTCTGAGAATCTAATTCATCCAACGTGCCATGTGTGGCAAGGAAAAATTGGAGCCCTTGTTAATCCAATCTATATCTTTTCTAAAAACATGCAACACATCAAAGTTTAGATGCCTAACATGATACAATGAACCCCATAAGGCACTAATTTTCGTTCTATACTCCACCGAAAATGGAAACAAAGAATTTCGCCTGAGTAGCAATGCTTGCTCCACATCCACAAACATGATTTCTGTTGCTCCATCAAAATAGCCTATAGGAAATGATTGTGAAGGCCAAGCTTTCAAAAAGTGATTCATCATAAGGTAAGTTATTTTATATCAAGAAGGATTTTACAATCAAGCATACAACCTCTTCAACTCTCAAGCTTCGTAGATATATTAAAGGCACCATTACATTCATTATGAAAAATATTACAAATATCATAAACCAACACAAATACTATAGAAATTTACATAAATTTAGGATTTTACATTTTCTTTCAAATAATTATTGAGTAAATTTAGGTTTTTACATTTTCTTTCAAATAATTATTGTTTGGCACACACATTGTTGTACATATCTTGTTAGGCATGCAAGAAGTGGAATATCGTATAACGACATGCACATTTAACTACATACACTATTGTACATCACTCCAAAAAACTTGGCATACACCATTTCAAGATAATGAGTAGGTGGAATTTAATATGAAATGCTACCCCTAACTTTATATTATTGGAATATTAATAATGTGCAAATATTACAAAAAGAAATTATTTCGAATCCTACCTAGTGGTTTTTACTATGTGTCTATTTGAATAGAGCAAAAACTAAATAAATGCAAGAACTTTGAGAGAGATCGTATGGTGTTAGCCTTGTAAATTAATCAAAGAACCTAGGATTCATGGAAGTTCTAAACATAAAGGCGGTCTAGGATTAGGATTATCCAAAATCGCCCTCGTTTCCGCAAAGTACCAGGCAATAAATCCAACATAAATATAGGTGCCTAGCAGAGTAAGGCCACACCCACAGAGATTTTGAGGATCTCTAAATTGATTATCGACCCACAACTCTCCAACAATCTTTAGATAACCTGGAATTATGACCCCTCTGAAATTTTTGCTTTGTTGGATTCCAGCTATAATTGATTTTTCCAAGTGGTTTTGGTTTTAATGCATATAGTGTCCTGACACAGATATAGAACATTGTTTTGTGTGAAAGAGTTGCAAAAAAGTTGGAGTTTAATACTGCACTGAAAATATGGTCATAGATATCTTTAAAATTATTCCATGTATTAAATTTGAATAACCTAAAAATTGATTGCACCCAGAGTCGCATTCTACATCCCAATATGACCTTAATGTATAAGTAAGTCAAATCTTCAAAAAATAATAAAAATAATTTTCGCTAATGTTAGCCAAAACATTAGCTTGAGCCTTAAATTATATATAACTTAAATCTTTAGATTATATATAAATTTTTAATCTTATTAATGGACTAAGATTAACTATTAAATATAACTATGTATTATTATATATAGTTTTAATTGATAATAAATTATCTCATGCGTTTAATAGTTCCTTTATCATATATGTGAGCTTGAATGGATCATAAATTTACCTTTAACAAAAAAAATTACCACATAAAAATTCCAAATTATGTAAAACTTTAAACATCTTTACTCTATTAAAGCCAATACCATTTCTTAAATCAAAGGATAAAAGGCTAATTCAACTCACATAATGGAAAATCTTGCTCCAAAATCTTTTGATATTTCTTTTAATTAAATATTTGTAAAATGAATATTTAAAAAGAAAAACCATATCCTATCGATATTTTAAAATCTTTAAAGACAAATAGTTCCACATCAAAGTTGTAATATTTAAAAATATTAATGTGATGTAGTTTTATTATAAATTTTGTTATCATCCTATGTAAAAAAACATCATTGATACTAATATTAATATTAATATTAAT
>APFE031004349.1:0-20509 GCA_000404065.3 Pinus taeda | reverse complement strand
TCTTCTCCTATCTACTTCTCGTAAAGGAAAACGAAAGTAACTTTAATCTGTTTGTTTCTAAGATAGCTACCCGTCTTAGTGGGACTAGCAGCTCTGCATAGACACTAGATTTCCCATTAACATAGAGGTAGATTAGTCATTAAAAGGAAATATTGAGTTGCTAGCCTAAATGCACTCAGATGAATAAAAGAAAATATTAGAAATGTAAAGGGTAGGTAGACATAATTGGAGCATGAAAGGATTTTATCCTAATTTATAACATTGGATAAGTTGTGCATTCGAAGATGTGTTTTAATTAACCACGAATTTTAAACACTAATGTTACTTTGTAAATATCCCACATTCAGCTACCCATTCATTCACCATAACCCGCAATTGTCACATCTGTCTTAAAGTTGTGACCCCACCATCACTTTCGCCTCACATGTTAAATCCCTTCCACCTTACCTTTCATCTTGCATGTTCTCCCGACATCTATGGCCCACATCCCTCCTCGGCCCTCATTTGCTGTCCGAACTTTATCGGCCGGGGGGGGGGGGGGTCCGAAGGGGGCAGTTTCCAAAACCGCCACATCAAACCACCTTAGCCTCATTTTGGTATTTCAAGACTTAAAATCTCGCCACCACTTACTGCCTTAAGTCACTCGCGAACGCGGTTTATAAGTCATTGTTTACCGTCACTCCACGTCCCTCTCCACTTCATGCTCCATGTCACTTCTACCATCCAATCAACTGTCGCCTATCCGTTATCCATTCAATTTCACTCCTGTGATATTTATGGCCCAAACACCCGTTAATTAATCTGTTGGATAATTAATGAAAATTTAACCGTTCATTGAACAACCCCGCTCCGTTTCTTCCATTATAAACCCTGTTTATCCAAGAAAACGGTTACATAGTACATTTCTGTAACCAAATTGATCACTAACAGTTTGCCTCCTTACAGCTCAAAGATGATCCGACACTTAAGCAACTATTTTGTCTTGTTCAGAAGAAAGCCAACATCCAGATCCACTTGTCTCTTTTTTAGTCATATTGTTTTACTGTAAGCACCCTATTTCAGACTAGTTTTTCTATTTCCATCATTTTCATTCTGCAAATTCATTTGATAAAATGCCTCCTAAGGGAAAAGAAGTTGCAGAAATCCCAAATCCTCTTGTACATCCATAGGTTGACTTCCATCATATCCCCTTGGTCAACAAGGATTGTAAAATCATTGAGACTTCTTCTCAATTTTATTTATATGAAATTTATTGCTAAATGGAAGATCAATTAATTGATCGGATTGATGAAATAGGACTTTGGGACTCCCTCCTTCCTGCCTACATTTTCCCTCAGATACACAGAGCACCTGAATTTGTCAGGAAATGCCATCAATCCTTTGTTTAATCAATGTTGAATCCATTGAAAAGATGTTGCAAGCCCCTGTTATTGCACCAACTCATCTTTTTACCCATGAAAGTCTGATTGAAGCCTATCAAAAACTGGATTTTACTAAAAGATCCCAGACCCTTGAACTTTTCCTAGCGATTAATAGTCCTCTGCCTAAAAGAAACCCTCCCTATGACTCATCCATGTTCCTTGAGAGAACCAAGGAAATCACCACTATTTTGTCCTATCTGCTTGGTTATAACTCTGATCAATATGTTAATGATGCTACCCTAGGGTTCTTATCTATCTTTTCTGTTGATTCCAAACCCACTATTATTTATAATTTCAACATATTCCTAGCTGAAGCCATACATTAGCAATTTGTCCAGTTTAACATTGAAGAAGCATTCAAGTATGCTTCAGTACTTGTATGCCTTTTCATATATTTTCAGGGAGACAAATTTCCATTTACGCTACAGAAGCTAGATGAGGAAGGCAACCAGCAGCCAGTGATTTTTGGACTACAATGGGAATGAGGGAGAAAGAATATTTTACCTATAAATAGTTCATAGAATTGTTTATTCATCTACCTATCAGTCTTATGAGCAGTACTCCAGTACCAAGAATCGGAGATGAGATTGTCAAAGTATTGCAGCTAGTCGACCAAGCCACAACAGGAGATTGGTATCTTTACCAAAAATACACAAAAATCAGGGTTTATGGTTGTGAGCTTCCACCCTACAAACTTCCCAAGTACCTCCCCATCAGAATCTTTGCACTGGAATATATTAGGCAAAGGTTATATGCAGATGAAGTACACTTTGTGGCAGCAAAGAAGAAATCTCAATTCAAGCTCAAAGCTCAAGTTGGTCCATTCATCTGCAATACCAGAGCAGCAGGAGAAGAAGCAGATAGGTTGCTAAAGGAAATGAAGTTTGGTCTCAGTTTCACTTGGTCTTATTACCTAATGGGAGTGATTTCTAAACTCAGGGTGGAAAACAAGTTTACAACATATCACCACACAACCAGGCCAGAAATAGAATAATACAAAAGTAAGCTGGAGTGGAGAGAGAACACTCTCCAAGAAGCTAAAGAACAGGAAGTTTCCACTTCAAATGTGCAAACTCCACTTGCATAGGAAAAGACAGATAAAAGAGCAAGGGAATAACAATCATCCCCTGCAACTGAAGCATCACGCCAGGGATTTAGGATTGTGCATAGGAAAAAGAGACCAAGGATATTTGTGACTGTTGGTGCAACACAAGTCTCAGAAAACCACATTTGATGGGCTTGGAGAGACCATTCTCTATACATAGTCTAGTAGACAATCTACCTAGTCCCCAAGTCATTCCACTACTTCTCAAGAACAACTGGTAATTCAGACCAGTGGAAGAATCCAGAAGGACAAGGAGGAGGACATATTTCATGTTTTCAGTGAGATCAAAAAGAAGAATGAAGAGTTGAAGTTGAACACCTACACACAGTTTTGGAAACATTCCTCCGACTCTCATGCCATAATTCTTTCAGTCTTTGACTCTAATAAGGGTAAAATGTAGATGGCTTTCCTGTAAGCTCAGATTCCACAGCCTAGGATTGTTGCAAATTATCAGAAGTAGTCCACTTTTGAATTTAATGTAAAGGATGTGCATCCCATTGATCAAATTGAGATGCACAAACAAATTGAACAAATGATCTCTTCTACTTTAACTCAAACTGTTATGAGTTTGTCAAAATTGCAAGTTACCTTAGCAAGCACATAGTCACAGCTCAAGTTGGAGAAAGTCTCCTCATTGGCAAAGGACACAAAGATCAAATCTTTAGAAGATCTAGTGCTAAAGACAGGATATGATCTCTCCAACATAAATGTTGTAGAAGAACTTGTGAAGAAGAAAAATGCTGAGCTTTCAGCATTAAGGAAACAACTCAAATTGCCAGCTTCTGAGGACCCAATGGCTAAAGAGATTGAAAAAACTGAAACTGAGAAGTCTAACATGATGAAGCTCATCATGGAACAGAATCTGCTGATAAAACAGATGGAAGAGCAGATGGAAAAATTGGTCAAGGAGAAAGAGGAAACTGTCAAAAGAGCTCAAACTCCAATGGATATAGTACCCCTTGTAGCAATCCCTGTAACCGGGGTTTCTACTTCAGCCACAACATCAACTACAGGTGCAGTAGAAGGAGTTGAATAGCTTGTTGAAGCTGTTCAAAACCTGTCTATTCAGACAGGAGAAATCAAGAAGTTGCAGAATGAACTCAAGGAGTTACAACATATGAAAACAGTTGCAAACACTTTACATGCAGTTGAATTGCAGAGAGCAAAAGCTCAGATTGAAACATTGCAAAGGGAACAAAGGGAACTTAAAGAATCTTACATTGGGTTTGGCAAGAAAAATTATGTGGGAAGAAATTACTAAAGCAATTAAGGATATCTAGCCCTATATCAAGATAATGTTTGATCATAAAGACCTCTTAGAGAAAGCTCAGGAAGCTGTTGAAACTATTTCTAAACAACTTGATGATATGCCAAAAATTGCTTCTGATATAATCAAGTTCCTCAACTCTAAAGACAACTATGATCTTGAAGAGTTAGGGATAAATGACAAGACAACAACTATTTTGGAAGTAAAGAAGATCATCACCAAGAAGAACCTCATCCTTCAGTTAGAAGTAAAGTGCAGGAGTGGGAATACAATAGTTCAACGTTTTTCAGTAGGATTGAACCCTTGACCAGCAAGGGTTTGCCCTCTATGCTTGTAATTAATGACAAATTAATGCCTATTGAGGATTATGTTCGAAAGCTTTGAGGATTATGTTCGAAAGCTTATAGAGGTAGGCACCAATGCAGCTTCAGTGTCAAATAAAAGAGGTGCAACAAAACCAAGAGTAGTGCTAATTGCACTCAGTGACACCTTATTCATTTTAGATGAGATTAGGCATATATTTCCAGTAAAACCCACTTTCACAAAGTATACAGAGATGGATGAAATTTAGAGAAGGGTAACCAAAATATCTATCCCAGATAAGAAGCGCTTGGAAGTATTAACTGATTTACTGAACTAGAAGGTGATCAAACAACATTCAGCGTTTACAGGAACAATCATCATAGTTCAACAGTTTTCATTTTTTCAGCAACAATCATCAAATAGCTCAGCACCAAAATAGTCCCAGATCAGCTAGCACTTTATATTCCTGATTTTGTAACTATCTATTTTTGTAAAATAGTTTAAGATATTTTCTCAGTTCTCAAATTGTATAAATAATTCCCTTTCACGAGTTATTAAGGGTTGCACCCTTGAAGAAGCATTTTGAATGTACTTGACTTTTCTGAATCATTAATACAAAAGAAAATGGATTTTGAGTTCTTATTCATACAATTTCGTTTTTCTGTAAGTTTTTTTAGTTTTATTTCACAATGTTTTCTTCACGTTCTTATGTTTTACAAAGATAACTAGGTAGGAGTAATTGTGTTTCGATTATTCTTATAAGCTTCTGAAGTGATCATTTATAAAGAAAGTGAATTACATAAACTGTTTGTTTTATTAATTCCCTTTAAATCATAATATCATAACTATTTGTTGTAAGCTTAAGCATATTTTGTTAAACCTTCTGAACATAGTTTAAAGTTTTTCTTACTTATGATTATTTAATCTTCAATTTGAATACTGTAATAGTCATACCACCTCTATATTTCTTCTCACCACTATGCAAGCTATATCACTTTGTCAATTTCAATAGCAACCCTCTATTTTGATATTAATATTATTCAAAGGGTTAGGCCTCCCTGTTTTAAATATCTCTCCTACATTGGTCTTCCAAATTAAAAACAAAACCCCCAAAACAATTATCTTAGATGCCCTGGCATTATAGCTGACTATTATCATCTCAGAGATACAACATCTCGCAATGATCCTCAAGTCTTCTCTTATACTTTTCCTGTTGATGAATCAACGACCAAGATTAAGTCTGTAATCAACGGCTAAGATTAAAACAGACTTAATCCTCGTCCCTTAGAATCTTCTCACCCTTATCTTTATTAATACCCATTAATATTTTAAGTTTCCTAACTTTAGACTTAGGAACCCATTAAAAATATTAATTATTTTAATAGTTTCTCATCCGGGTGGAATTTCTCCAAACGATTTCTGGGTCTTGGAGATCTCATGCGCATTAGCCTCTCACTAAATTTCAAGGCTAGAGCACATCCGATGCTACCAAAAATAAACAGTCCCTCTTAGCGAGCACTGTGCTCTAGCAAAGCTTCACCATAGAAGCATCACACTGATTCTCCGCATCGGTCCTCTATGTTGATGCTTTCCCTACTACACCACACCCATTGCACTGTTGCTTCCTGTATTTCTACCCATGACACTACCACTGCCACTGCTACATCTGTACTGCAACTCCCTCTCAACATGCTACATCATGCTTCCCATAGCATTGCCACTGCTAACTGTTGCACTGCAACTCTCGATACCTGTCCATTTCTGCTACTGAAATGGATTCTTCACCATCCCCATCTTCTCCCTGAAATAAAAAAAAACTTTGTTCTTCCTAGAGCCTTGGTGAGGATGTCTACCACCTGTTCTCCTGTAGGAGTGTACCTCAACTATACTGCCCCTCGTTGGACACAGTTTCTGACAAAGTGACACCTGATATCAATGTGCTTTGAAATCATGAAATACTGGATTTTCAGAGAGCTTGATACAACTCTGATTATCACACAAAATCCTGGTCGCTTCCATCCTTCTGCTGAATAGATTCACAAGCAATGTCCTAAGCCATATGGCTTCGCACGAAGCTATGCTAGCTGCCATATATTCTGCTTCAACTGAGCTCAGAGCCACGGATTTCTGTTTTCTACTACACCAGGAAATCATTCCTAATCCAATGTTAAAGTAATACCCAGTTGGACTTTTCTCTTCTACTGAATTTCTAGCCCAAACTGCATTAGTGAACCCACTCATCCTGATGTCATTGCCTTGGGTGTACAATAGTCCATGCTCAATTGTTCCTTGTATATACTTTAGAACATGTTTGGTTGCTGCCCAGTGCGCCCTCTTGGTTTACAACATGAACTGACTGAAGGTGTTGACAGCGTAACAAATGTCTAGCCTAGTATTGACCAGATACATTAGGGACCCTATAAGTTGCCTGCACAAGGTGGGATCAACGTCTTTTTCTTCTGATGCATCAATCTTCTTCCAGTTGGTGATCATTGGAGTAGCCATAGGTCTACAATCCTGCATCCTAAATCTCTTCAAGACCTTTGTAGTATATCTCCCTTGTCCAAGGAAGATCTCACCCTTTTGCTGCCAAACTTCCAACTCTAGGAAATAATGCATTTATCCCAAATCTTTCATGTCGAATTTTGTCGCTAGGTTCTTCTTGCAATCTTTGATGAGCATGGATGATCCTATCACGAAAATATCATCCACATATAATACCAGGATTAGAGGCTCATTCTCTACGACAAGATAGTAGAGATTAGGATATGCGTCACAGTTGACGAACCCCATCTTCTGCAAGTAGCCATCAATTCAACTGTACCATGCTCTAGGTGCCTGTTTAAGCCCATACAAGGCTTTCTTTAGTCTGCATACATGAGATTTATTCTCATGTGTCTCAAAACCCTCTGGTTGTTCAATGTATACTTCCTCTTCTATCACCCTGTTCAAGAGTGTCGTCTTGACATCCATCTGTTGAATCTCCCACCCCATCTGTGCTACAAGGGATATCATAGTTCTAATAGAAGTATACATGGCTACTGGGGCGAAGGTTTCTTCGTAGTCTATCCCTTCCTTCTAAGCATACCCCTTAGCCACAAACATGGCTTTGTATTTCTCCACACTACCATCTACAGCATATTTGACTTTGTAGATCCATCTCGAACCTACCACTGACCTATCCTGAGGCCTAGGTATCACTTCACATACATCATTGACCATTATAGAACTGTATTCCTCCACCATAGCATCTACCCATACTTGATGCTGAACAAACTCATGAAAGCAAGAAGGTTCCCCAACCTGAGCTACTAGGGTCTGGTATCGGTCTGGCTGTCGTCGCTCCCTTTTATCATTCTTGGGTGCACCAATGAAGTCCTCTGTATCCCGTAAAATTTGTCGGATTTCCTAACTCGTTCTTCCATTGGTAGTGGGTACATCTATCAGCTCTTCGTCCTCCAAAGATTCCTCCTGTTCTGAAGCTTTTTCTTTAGGAGAATTGTTGGTACTAGCTTCTGCTAGTCAAAATGCTTAGACCGACAGATCGTCTTTTGACTGCTCCTCGGAAGGCATTTCTCGGGATTTCCTAAAAGCTCTATCCTTCATTAACTTTACATCCCACCGAACTACTACCTTCCTACTCTTTGGCAGATAAATTCTATATGCCTTAGCATTCTCGTTATATCCCACAAGGTATCATTTCTCAATAGTTTGATCTAATTTCTTTCTCTGTTCTTCGGGTATTCGACAATAAGCCAAACTCCCAAATATCCTGAAATGACTTACTTCAGGTGTCTTCCCGGTGAAAACCTTTTCCAGAGTGATTTTACCCAATGCCTTGTGTGGAGTTCTGTTTTGGACATAAACTATCGTGCTGCATGCTTCTGCCTACAAGAAGTTGGACATATCCTGATCATACAGCATTGCCTAGCTGCATCCACAATAGTCATGTTTTTCCTTTCTGCTACTCCATTCTACTTTATATTGTAGGGAGCTATCCACTCTCTTTTGATGCCTTCCCTAACGCAAAAATTGGTGAAGTCCTTGTCAACATACTCTCCACCATTGTTTGAGTGCAACACTTATCTTCTTTCCTGTCAGATTCTCCACTAGAACCTTGAACTCTTTGAATTGACCAAAAACCTCATCCTTGGTTTTCAGAAAGTAGATCCAAGTCTTCCTAGAATGGTCATCGATGAAGGTGACGAAGTATTCGGCACCACTAAAAGCTTTTGTGGACATTGGTCGGCAAATGTCTGAGTGTATCAATCCTAGAACACTCTTATCTCTATTGTTACTTCTGGAAAATGTCGTTTTGGCATACTTGCCTAGAATGCACCCTCTTCATACATCATCTTGTTCAGTACTTAGTTCTGGAACTCTTGATACTGTTTCCCTGAGAATTCTTAGAGTCCCATGGTGTAAGTGTCCCATCCTCCTCTGCCATAGTTCATTCAAATCTTTATCCCCATTGCTGCCTATCAGTGCCATTGGAGATTCTAGCTGTAATCTATACAGCCTATTACTTCTGATTCCAATTTGGGCCTTCTTTTTCCAACTCAAGTGTTTGACATATACATTCTCCTTAATGAAGAAAATGTCATAGCCCTTGTTTTGAAGTTGAGATACAAAGAATATGTTCATCCCCAATCTTGGCACATTCAACACATTGGTTGCTCGAAGCCACTCTCCTGCTTCGGTTTGAAAGACTACAGTGCCTCTTCCTACGGGGGTACACTTTGCCTTATTTCCCATGGTGATATGAAAATTCATCGTTTCTTCCTGATAATCTAAAAAACATTCTCGAATTCCTGTCATATGCCAAGAAGCTCCATTATCTATATACCAAACCTCAGAGAAGGCAAAGCTTGCTAGGCAAGCGGCTTCTTCTAGTCTGGAAGCTAACATAGAATAATCGTGATCCATGTCACTTGTGCTATCTTCTAGAAATCTGCGTGAGTCCCTTTGAGTTGATGCCTCTGCATCACTCTCTTCACCCATAGCCAATTCTTCTCTCCTGTTGCCAGATCTCTGCTCTGATACCATGTTAAAATTTCTAACCTGAAATTCTACTACAACTACTGATTTATTTTACCGACTTATTCTTCACAATAGGTTATTTAGGAAATCCCTTCAACAAATATTGAAATAAAATTTACTATAGTTATCACATAATTAGACAAAGAAAATACATACACAAGAACCAATCACATCAACACAATTGTTTTTGGACAATTGTCCTCGGGAAAATCCAATGTGGGAAAATCGGTGCAACATATGAGGATTTTATTAGTCTTCAGCAACAATCGCTTTTACAAGGAATGATTTTATAGAGAAACTAAGAGAAAACACTTGAGACTTTCCCATTTCTGCGTCACCCTGTGTGGCTCATTGTAGCTCTGCGTCCCTCTGCGTCAGCCTACGTGAGGGTTGTGACTCCCTCTGCGTTGTCTCTCAATGTCCCTGCATCACCTCCTTCTAAGTCATTAACTGTTGTTGATGCCCTCTTCCTCCACCCTGCAACTCTCCCTCTGAAATCGCTCTCCTTCTCTTTGAGAATCGATTTTCCATGAGATACTGAGTATCTACTAGTGTGTCTTCAAATGAGCCTCAAGTCTTATGTTTATACTTTCCCTATTGATGAATCAATGGCTGAGACTAAGTCCCTAATCAACGACTAAGATTAAAACAGATTTGATCCTAGTCTCTTAGAAGCTTCTCACCGTTATCTTTATTAATACCCATTAATATTTTAATTTTCCTAAGTTTAGACTTAGGAAACCATAAAAAATATTAATTATTTTAATAATTTCTCATCCGGGTGGAATTTCTCCAAACAATTTCTGGGTCTTAGAGATCTCAAATGCCTTAGCCTCTCCACCAAATTTCAAGGCTAGTGCACATCCGATGCTACGAAAAATCAACAAAAAATTCCAAGTAGACATGTCTCTTCATGTGAACTCATTGGAGGCAGTAAAACCTATATATTAAGGACGAGTTGAGTCATTTAAGGCATCCAGAAAAGGCAATATACCTCTGAAATGTTCAGTGGACAAAGGTGAACCTAAGCTGTAGCAAGGAGAGCCTAAGGACAGCGTGGAAGAGGGAAAAAAGGACAACATCCTTCTGTGATTGGGTTGTAGGAGCTGTAGGGAGAGCGTGACACATTTGAAGGGTTGTTTTGCTTGTGTTAAGGGTTGTTCTTTGGCTGGGTTTGCAGGACAAAATTGGAGCTAAACCGCAGTAAGAATAAGACCTAAAGACAGTGTGAGAGAAGCCTAAGGGACAGCATGGTTTCTCTGTTTGATGTAGGTGACAGTGTGGAGGAGAAAGGATTGTTTTAAGGTGTGAATAGGGTTGTCTTAAGTGCAGATTAGGGCCAACGTGAAGGGATGTATAGGCCGAGAACAACGGAAGGATAAACACAGTTGTTAAGGGCATTTGTGTGGGTCTGTTGTGGAGACAAAAGCTACAAGTTGCTGAGCTAGGCCATAGGCCATAGCCAACAACTTGAGGTTGTTCTAGGTGCTGCGTTGAGGGTATACAACCAACAAGGAGCAACGTGGTGGTGGAAGAGTCTCACCTTGGAGAACCGTAGCCCTAGAGGCTTGAAGTGTTAAATTTTTGTGAAGGTTAGAGGGCTAATAGGTATGCCCTATTCAGTGATGCAGTTACAACAATGCAGCAAGGTGAACAACAATGTTTTGAGGTGTATTGGGTCAAGTATTTGACTAGTGTGGATCAAATTGTCAAGAAACCTGTTGGAGCCAATTATATGACATTCCAAACTAGAGAAAAGTCATATTAGGTGCAGATCTGACAGTGACGAGATTGGGTGTGAAAGAGTTGGTTGGAGGGTAGTGTGTTGGCTACCCAAAGTAGCCCTAGACGAGCTATCTTGAAGGATGAAGAGAAGTTGAAGGTTGGGTGAAGGACGGTGCCAAAGTGCAACACTTTGATGGACTAAAGTTGTTGCTAGCGTGGTAGATTAGAGCTCGGGAATTGGCCAACCCATAGAGCAGTCGCTGAGCCCGTGTTCATTGAAGCAAACGTGACTTGCAATAGTGATAGGAGGCAAACCTCTTGGAGTCTCGATGTGTAGATGCCCTGATGGACTAAGGCACTACTAGTGAGAAATACAGTAGCAAAGGACCGACAGGACAAGATATGACATAGAAGTTGTGCAACGAAGTTTTTCATTGTATCTTGTAACCATAGATTGTTGTATTTATCAAATTTGGATTAATATAACGAAGATTGGTGATTGTACATTATTGTACAATTCTGTTTAAAACTGTGTATATCGTGCATATGTGATTTACTGCTTTATATTTCTGTTGTGCAAATTTGTTTATGGTTGAGAATCTTAGTTTGGTAGCGTTAGTGATTTTAAGACTCTAACCTAGACCCAAGGTCGTGGAAATTCAACACATGGTAGATCCATCAAATCGCATGTGTCATGTGAAATAATGGTGAAATGGAGTGGGGCAAGAGGGAATGCTCAAGGCCAGATGCCATGGTACAAGGGTAACTATGATAAAGGAGGCCCGCACCTTAGGTGTATGAATGTAGGACGGAATGATCATGGTACATGATTTACCCTAACCTTTGCTTTTCCACCCTTCTTCATATGCCTTTTGGCTTTTACTGATTTTTCTTCCTTTTATTGCTCGAGGCTCAAGGGGATGAGAGTGAGTGTCAGCTATAATGATGGGGGAGGGGGGTGGGGGGAGCTCATTTTTGGCTTTTGCCCACGTCCTGGTCATCTTTTGCATTTTGTGATACATTTCCAATTGTATGTGTCCATATTATGCCTTTACCTTTTTTTTCAAATGCATCAACCTCCGAGGCATCGTTGCAGGCACGACACAAAATGTGGACAAAGGAAGGGGTGGCTAACACCTTGTGGACCCAATAGACAAATGTGGACCTAGATGGGAAAATGTGAAAAAGCGATTCTAATGAGTAGAGGGGAGTTAGATATATGGTGTTGGGAAGTGGGACCACACAACCAAAATCAAGGTTTCCCATGTAGTGCCACTCCTAAAGCTAATAGCTCATAGAGGGGATCCCAGGGACTAGGATCCAAGATTAGCACCCAAGTTGAGGTAAGGGAACAAGCGTACAAGTCAAAGCTCGTTCTTTCCGCTGAATATCCCCACTAATCCATGCCCAAATGTGGCCAAGAAAAGAAAGCGTAAACACACAATTGTTGATTTTGGTGTAGCATTGGATGTTCTCTAGCTCCGAAATTTTGTGAAGGGGCTAGAATACATGAGATCTCCAAGACCCATAAATCGTTTGGAAAAATTCCGCCCGGATTGTGAGTTATTAAAATAATTAATATTTTTAATGGGTTCCTAAGTCTAAACTTAGGAAAATAAATATATTAATGGCTATATAAAAATGTTGGTAAGAAGCTTCTAAGAGGCGAGAATCAAGTCTATTTTAATCTTAGCCGTTGATTAGGGACTTAATCTCGATCGTTGATTCATCAATAGGAAAAGTAGAAGAGGAGGCTTGCTGGTCAGTTGGAGATACACCAAGTTGATCAAATCAGTTCGATTTTTCTGGGGCGAGGTTTTCTGAGAAAATCGAACAAGTGATCTGAGTTGCAGTTAGAGGGGCAAAAGCAAAGATTTGGATGGAAAGGCCTTTCGAGCCAAAGAGTACAAAGTAGAGAGGTAGTGGTAGCATTAGAGAGGCAACGCAGAGGCCTACGCAGCCCAGGAAGGGGCTCACGCAGTGCTGATGCAGGCCAAGAACGTCTCTTGCTGTGGCAATGTAGGATATTTATCAGAAGTTCGAGATTTTGCTGGAGAAGCGAGGTTCTGAGCCAGGAGGGTTGAACAATAGTCTTCCTCCAGCAAATCGATCCAGCAAAAGGGGTGACGCAGTCTCCTAGAGGCAAGATGTTGGCCCAAGTAGTGATTTTTTTGGGATTTCGCAATGTTTGTCAGAGTCAGGCCACTCAGTGGATCAGTTGTGACTTGGAGAACGAGGTAAACCCTCATATGTATTTCTTACTGCTGAGATTTCTATGAAAGGTTAGCCGGTGTGAGAGGCAACCTGTTGTACTCAGATTCTGCTTGCTTAATAATAAAAACCCTTTATCTACTGCACCAGTTTTCCCGCATTGGGTTTTTCCGGGGACGTTTGTCCAAAAATAATGGTGTCCCTTGTGTGTTTGTCTCATATATTTTCAGTGTATAATCTGTATAGCAGTGTAGTCTGTAGTAGTTTTTTCATCACTCTTTATAAATTAAATAACTTGTTGAATATAATAACAAGTAGGAGATGATAAACCAATGATTGCAATAGGATTTATGATGTGTAGATTCATAAATTTCACATCGTATCAAAGCATTGCAGAGCATAGGACATTGAAGTCGTCAGCCGGGAGATCCAGTGAAATTGCTATAGAGAAGCAGTTGTCCTGAGCGACAACGTTGTTTTAGAGCGAGAGGAGCAGTTGAAGGAGTGATGCAGAGCCTCATGCTGTGCCTACGTCAGCATTCTGAGCCAATGGAGTGTGACGCAGTACCCAAGAGGAGCTCATGCAGTGACTGCATCAACTCTTTAGGCCAGCACAGAGCCTGAGGGGCTAGGTCAGTCAGTGGTCGGGGTAGGAGAAGTAGTGCAGATTTGATCTGTGGTGTTGGTGGGACACTGTTGTTGTTGGTGCAGAACAATGTTTGAGGAGACAAAGCCGAGGTAGAGGGAGTCACTACCTTAGCAAATTTCTTACCAAAGAAATCTAGATTCGGGTCGCTCAGCAGTAGCAAAGGACGATTGGAGAGAAGTGATTCGACATTTGGCGAAAGGATTTTCGTGAAGGAAATCAAGACTCAAAGGGAGTCTGGAAAGAACTTGTTCCTTAGAGGATTTCTAGCACCAAAGAAATCCATATCTGAGTCTTGTTGGGGCAGTAGTAAAAGAGGGAGAAGAGAACTTGTTCTACACTTGAGTAGAGATGGCAGTCAATGGATTGAGGGATCAAGATAGATTGGATGGAGCATCCTACTTTTTCATCTGGAAGGTCAGGATCCTGGTAGTCTTGGACAAGAATCGCATCAAGGATTATGCCTTGAAACTGGTGGTTGTACCTGCTGATGCTAATCCTCTCAAGAAATACGAGGAGGCTTAAGCAAAGGCGAAGTGCATGATCTTAGACTGAGTCAAGGATCATGTGATCCCACATATTAATGAAAAGGAAACAATAAGGGAAATGTGGGAGGCCTTGACCACCTTGTATGAGGGAACTTCCATTCAACGGAAGTTGTTGCTTGTGAACTAGCTGAGACAGTATTAGATGCAAAAGGGAGAAGAATCGATCCCTTCGTTCTCAGGTTGCAAGGGATTCAAGACCAACTGACTTCCCTGGGGTCTACACCAGATCTTGAGTTCATGGTCAAGACTGCCCTGAATGCAGTCACTGAAGACTGGGAGACCTTTGTCCAGAGCATCTTGGGCAGGGCTTCTCTCCCCAGTTGGGAGGAGATGTGGGTAGCTCTTCGATAAGAAGGGATCAGGCAGTTAACCAAGGCAGGAAGTAGTGGCAAAGTAGTCAGAGTCAAGAAGGAGGATGCAGCTCTCGCATCAGCAGGACATCCAGGGCAGTAGAAGAGGAAAATTAAAGACATAACCAAAGTAAGATACTTCAGGTGTGGGGAACTGGGACATTTCACCACTTAGTGCCCTTGGAAGAAGGGCAAGGAAGAGAAGTCTGACTCGAAGGCTGCTCCAGCAAAAGCTGACAAGGAGGATGATGACGAGGATTGTGCCATGAGTGCTCATGCACCTCTGGAGAAGAGGTGGGATGACATAGAGCTGTAGTTGGGAGGATTACATGAAAAAGGGGCAAGATCCTTAAGGTGCCCAAACTCTTGGATCACATACGGCTACGGGAGCCCTTAACAAAAGTAGCAGAATGACGGGAGTCAGTTTGTGCGAGGGATGATGGAGCAATGATAGAGCTAGAGTGCTAGAGTCTAAAGCAACACAGTGGAGGTTGCAGCAGTGTGGGAGGCACAAAGTAGATTGCAGCAATGTAGTAGCAGCAAAGGGTCAGCATAGATTAGTGGAGGAGGTAGCTTCAGAATCACGAGGCATCCAGACTGACCAGCATGTTAGAATTTTTTTGGGTGGCTTTTCATTTGCTTACTTCTTAGCAACTGAGTTGCAATGCAACAGTTAGCATGATGCAGCATTTTGAGAGGGAGTTGTAGTACAGATGTAGCAGTGACAGTGGCAGTGTCATGGGAAGCAGTACAAGGTGTAGCAGTGCAGTGGATGAAGGGCAACCGGCCAAGAATCAACAGTACAGAGGACCGATGTCGTGGATCAGTGTGATGCTTCTATTGGAAGCTATGTTGCCAGGAAACGTGGGTGCGGGGACGGGGACGGGGACGGGGACGACATTTTTGGAAACAGGGTGCGTGGGTTCGTCGAGTAATATATAATAATATTAAATTTAAATAATTAAATTTTATAAATTATAATTAATAATATATATGAAATTTGAATTTGTATATTTTTTCAACTTCCAACAATAAAACTTTAATGATAATCATTTAAACATGCACATCATTGAACATTCAACATTAACATTGAAATTTCAAAATTTATCACCAAAAAATTGTTCATTGTTTATATATTAACATGAATCATGATATTAATATATGTCCATTGTCATACTACATTAGTACATTCAAAATTTGCCTTAAAACATCTTCAAACATGAACTAGGAAATTTTAAAATGCTAAAATAAAAATACTAAATAGCTAAAGCCTAAGGAACAATGGCTTCCTCAAGCCATGTCTTCAACATCCAATCCATAACCAAAAATCTCATTTGCTCATATTCAAGCCCGTATCCTGTAGTTGCAGCTGCAGAATGAACAAGAAACACAAAATCCAATATGTTTGTAACTTTGTGTTCTCTATCTTGTGTTTAATAAAGGTTTGTAATTTTAAAATTTTTTCTTTTCCATTATTGCAATTTTAAATGACTCTTTCATCTGGTTTCTGGTTAAAGAATAAGGCTCTTGGAGCACAATGGCACATACTGCTAGGTGGGATTTAACTTTAAGTCTTTGTTTGAACCTGAAAGAAGTACAAGGATGTGCTAAGTGCTTGTATCAAAGTCAATTGAACAACGTGAACCAAACTGCAACTGGCCAGTTTGTAGAGGTTCACATTGGAGAAGGGCCAAAATGTATTGGGAGGCAAGTTTCGTCTTGAACGTGTCAAAACTCAAACCAAATGACTTTGATCTAGACAGACCCTCACTCAATTGGTAACATGTTAACATTGAACAACTAACACCTGTGCATCATTTAGGCAAAAAACAGAGAACACAGGTCTACAGGCCTGGGTTTTTGGTTCCTCCACTATTTAATAATTTATCAGGGCCATTCTGCAAAGAGGCAGAAGAATCATAAAATAAAAAAACGATTAAGCATACATTAATTTTGAAATGCATCGAACTTTCCTTTCATTATAATTTATAGTGGATAACAATGGTTGAATGGGTGACGCTTGGCTGAAGCTGTGGAATCATAGAACATGATCTCACATATACTGATCTTGATGTTGACACTGAAACATAGAACCAGATAACATATGCTTCGGATATCATGCAATTCTCTTAGCTGTTTGTCATTTAGAGAAAATTCTATACTAGAAAAAAGATGAAGAATTGAAGTTTGCAAAAATTAACTCATGCCTGCATTACTATATTGAGGGATTGCTGAAAAACTAGACAACAATTGCCAGATGAGAATCGCTTGGATGGAGCTATGGAATAATCGAACTCGTGATTGTACGGGTTTTTCAGCACACGCGGGTCTTGTGAAACGTTTTTATGGAATAATCAATAATGAAATTGAAAATGAAAACAGTAAAACTTGTAAATACCTGCAGCCTGCTCTGTCCACTGCCGCTGAAGCTGCCCACTGCTGCTGAAGCTGCCCACTGCCGCCGGAAATGGTAAAGGGGGGCGGCTGAAGCCTCAACCAAATGGAAAACACTCAAAAGTTAAATGAAATCACTGAAACAGTAATCAGTAATCAGTATCACGGTGTTTGTTCTAACTTCTTCTAGTATGTCACGGTGCTCTGCCGCCAAGAATAATCGTATCAGTCGTATCAGTCTGCTCTGCTTGTGTAAACTTTAAAGAGTTAAAGTCATAAAGTCTAAAGATTTAGGGTTTTTTAAGGGTTTTACTGTTGTTATAAATTATCTTTTTAATTTCAATAAAAAAAAATTATTTGAAAATTAAATTTTTAATTTTAATATAGTTTTTTTAATGAAGAACCCGAAGAACCCACGTGAAGAACCCGAAGAACCCACGTGAAGAACCCGAAGAACCCGACTTGAAGAACCTGAAGAACCCAAGAACCCGAAGAACCCAAGAACCCGTCAAAGGAAAAGAACCCGAATTTTTTTTTGAAGAACCTAGTTCTTCATGGAAGAACCTGGTTCTTCATGGAAGAACCCAGTTCTTCTGGGTTCGTCTGGGAAGAACCCGTACCCGAATCCGGTACTTGGGTGCGGGAACCCAGGACGGGTTCGAGAACCCCACCCCCGGGTGCGGGTACCCGTGCAACACAGATTGGAAGTATTGTTAGAGCACATTCCTCGCTAAGAGGGAGTGTTGAGTTTGGGGTAGCATCGGATGTGCTCTAGCTCTGAAATTTTGTGGAGGGGCTAGAATACATAAGATATCCAAGACCCAGAAATCGTTTGGAGAAATTCTGCCCAGAGCGTGAGTAATTAAAATAATTAATATTTTTAATGGGTTCCTAAGTCTAAACTTAGGAAAATAAAAATATTAATGGGTATTAATAAAAATATGGGTGAGAAGCTGCTAAGAGGCAAGGGTCAAGTCTGTTTTAATCTTAGCCATTGATTAGGGACTTAATCTCAGTCGTTGATTCATCAACAGGAAAAGTATAAGAGGAGGTTTGAGGGTCAGTTGGAGATACACCAAGTTGATCAAATCAGTTCGATTTTTCTGGGGCGAGGTTTGCTGAGAAAATCGAACAAGTGATCTGAATTGCAATGAGGGGCCGAAGAAGAGATTTGAATCGGAAAGGAGTTACGAGCCAAAGAGTACCAAGAAAAGAGGCAATAGTAGCATTAGAGAGGCAGCGCAAAGGCCTACTCAACCCAGGAAGGGGCTCACACAGTGCTAACGTAGGCAAGAGGGTCTCTTGTAGTGGTAGTGCGGGATATATGTCAGAAGTTCAAGATTTTGCTGGAGAAGCAAGGTTTTGAGCCGGGAGGGCTGAACATCCAGCTGAAGGGGTGATGCAATCTCCTAGAGGCAAGACGCTGGCCCAAGCAGTGATTGCGTTGGGATTTTGCAGTGTTTTCCAGAGTCAGGCCACTCAGTGGATCAGTTGTGACTTGGAGAACAAGGTAAACCATCGTATGTATTTCTTGTTGCCAATATTTCTCTAAAAGGTTAGTCGGTGTGAGAGGCAACCTGTTGTACTCAGATTCTGCTTGCTTAATAATAAAAACCCTCTATCTGTTGCACCGGTTTCCCTGCATTGGGTTTTTCCAGGGACATGTTATCCAAAAATAACAATGTCCCTTGTGTGTTTGTCTCATATAATTTCAGTTTATGATCTGTATGTCAGTGTAGTCTGCAGTAGTGTTTTTCATCATTGTTTATAAATTAAATAACTTGTTGAATGTAATAACAAGTAGGAGATGATAAACCAGTGATTGCAATAGGATTTATGACGTGTAGATTCAGAAATTTTCACACCAATTACAAAATGAAAAGTCATACCTTCGGGGTTGGATGGCCCATCTTCAAACAGACAATCATAATAGATGATTGAGGGCACACAATGGCTGACTCATGTGGCAGTAAATAGTTACACATCAAGCTATCAGGTGGCTGCAAGGGGGTGGTAGCTGTCGGTTGAAGACAAATCTTGGAGAAAAATTCTCTTATGAGGGTCACCCATAGGTGTTAGGTAACATGAACCAAGGAATCCCTTAACCAATTGAGACCAAGGAGACTAGGGTGAATCTTTGAGCTCAAAAAAACACCAAAGGCTAGGGGCATCGAACTAGAAGGAAGAATAAGACCATATAAAACAGAGTCAAGAGAGCAGAAGAAACACAAAGGATCTGGCCCTTATCAACCATAGAAAACCAAATTCAAATTGTACACCACCCTCTCCATGCGAGGAATGAGACCATAAAAGACAAAATAAGGGTAGAAAAAAAGCCCAAAGTAGAGACATTACCGAAATTAGGACATGACAAGCAAAAAGGAAACAATAATATAGACTGTGAGAGCACCTAGTATAGAAGCTAGGTAACTGGTAGTGGGGAGTCCTTCCCTCTCATTTCTCTGTGTGATCTCTAGAATCCTCTCCCTATCTCTATGTCCACCAACAAGCTTCGAACTGAACCTAACTGTGACCATGATGAGCCAATACTCCTTTGTTCCTATTAATTACCTTACTCTCCATCAAATTGACATAGCCATTCTCCCTCGACAATGGTCTTCAATTCTCAGGGTGGTGGCTTTGGTTATGGTGATTGCTCCTCGATTATTCCCTGAACTGATCCTATGATAGGTGGAGGGTGCCATCCCGTCCTTTACCTTTCCTATCTGAAAAACCATCCTCCTCATTAATGCTGAGTTGAAACACCCACCATGGAGGAATATAACAAAAAATATTTTCAATGAAAAATAAAAAGAAAGAGGCTTACTTTTAAGATTTTAAATTCGAATATAATAATAAATTTTTCAAATAATAAATAATCTAGAGAAAAAAACAATTTAAACACAAAATAAATAAATGTAATCAAAGAAAAATTATCAAATACAAAATCAAATTCTTATAAACCAAAGTAATGCGGGATTATATTTTGCTGGTCCTAAAGACGTTAAGGAATCATGACAACCTATTTATCTCATGCATTTTATAAGCTATACCTAAATATAGGATGTTTAAAACAAGATGAAAAAGGAAAATATTAGAATTTCCAAGTGCAAAATCAAGCTCTTAAAAACCAGAAAAGGAAAAAATAGTCAACTTGTAAAACTTCAAAGTGCAAAAATATAAAGCTGGCTAAATTGGACAGTCGCATAATGTTTTCCGAACATCGTTGAAAGCCTCCCTGCCAAGGGGGAGATGAAAAACATTTTCCTAGATATACAAGTGGAAAAACTTAAAAATATCCTTCAACCCTCAAGATTGCCTTGCAAACGCGGAAAATTCAATAAAGAAAATAGTGATGACTTCATGCTGTTCTCCCTGATTGTACATTTTTGGCGTTGCTGATATAAAAAGAGAGTAAGTAAATCTGCCAAGGGACATTAGTAGTTGACAGATTTTCTCAACAAAATGATAGTTTAAGAAAACAATAGGGAATTTTATT
>APFE031004338.1:24510-42142 GCA_000404065.3 Pinus taeda | reverse complement strand
GTCTGTCCTATGTACATGAAAATGAATTTATAAAGCTGAGCATGGGAATGCCTGCCTCAGCTAGATCATGAAAAGATTATGAAGATAATGTATTGTATTGTATCTTATTATAGGTCACCTTCCAGTTAGAAAAACCTCGAATCCTCATGATAAAGCATTTCACCCGACATCAGAAGATTTATGACCTCATGCTTTAGGGGGCAACTGTTATAGACATATTTGGGCACTGCAACCCAAATCACACATGTCGATAAACCAAGGGCTCTTAAAACCCTAAAAGTGTTGTTTCAAACCCTAAAGGATCAAGGTCAACTGATTACATCATTTCCCAAAAGTTTTCCCTGAAAAACTGCTCAGAACTGGTCAAAACTGGACCATACAGACTGCTCCATGCTAAGGGTGCGATGCATCTCACCTGAAAAGCCCTTCTATAGGGTGCGATGAGCGAGAGTAGACAAATGGTAGAGGTAGTTTGCTAGGTGGAAATTCAGAGAATCTTCTAGAAACTACTCATATGACACTTGCCTCTTTGAATTTGTCGAGAGATGAGTAAGAGATCATGAAATATCCAAGTGGAACCAATAACTATTAGTGAAATGACACTAATCAAAAACCCAGAGGCTGACTCACCCCCTTGCAAATATCTATATATGGATCCCCCATCCTAGATATCCAGAGGCTGGAATTTTATATTTTGTAAGGAAGTGCTATTGGTTTCTTTGTGAGACATTGTATTGTTGGGTGATCTAGCTTTTCATGAGGTGAAGAGGGCTTTCATGTTGGGAGGATGGCACTGGATCAGACAGCTGGGTTGTAATCCTCTCTTCTACTACTTCTATCAATAAAGTTATTTGAGTTTTCCTCCATATACTTGTATATTTCTTAATCTTGTATTTGTGTATGCATTTTTATGGTTAATGTACATCTAATTCTACATTGTTTATGGCTATAGATCTCTATTCTTTGATGGTATTTTTCTACTTTGCCTCTACAGGTGCTCTTTGAAGCAAGGCAAGTGAGAAAGGAGTGGTGAATCTCTATCAAAGGAGAGAGGAAACAAGTAAGGAGCCAAGCGAAAGACTAAGATTGGTGCTCTCTTCTTCTCTCTCATTTATCTCCCATAAAGGAAAACACAAGTTACTTTGAATTGTTTGTTTCTAAGATAGCTACCCATCTTAGTGGGACTAGCAGATCAAATAGACACTAGTTTTCCCAGAAACACTTCTGCAACAACTTCTTCTGCAACTTTGATTTTCCTAGCAACTTCTGCAATTTTGGGTTAGAAACTACTTTAGAAATCCTAACATGAGAGAGAGAGAGAGAGAGGTCCAAAACATCGATCATACTTCTCTTCTTCTTTGCCTTGATTTGTGCCCTTTTCTTTTCTCTTCCATCTTCCTTCTTTAGGAGATTG
Organism: Pinus taeda; assembly: GCA_000404065.3. Taxonomy (NCBI): domain Eukaryota; kingdom Viridiplantae; phylum Streptophyta; class Pinopsida; order Pinales; family Pinaceae; genus Pinus; species Pinus taeda. The sequence continues at coordinate 40,728 of APFE031004338.1, read as the reverse complement.
AACTTGTTTCTTCCTTGAATGGATGTGTCTTCAAATGAGGTCAAGATTACCTTATATATACGCTCCTTAGGGGGTTGAATTGTTGTCCATGAGGCTGACTTGATCCTTCTTGTAGACCAACTTGTTTGATAAGGTCTTGGATGGTCTTTATGACACTTTTGAATTTACGGAAAAATTGTTTACAAGACACAACATGCCCAAAGGGGCCTTACATGTAGGACAACGAATATTTTGACTTCATAAATCTATGACAAACCTAGAAGCACTCAATGGGTGCTTGATATATAAATAAATTTATCTTGAGCATGAAACCCATGCATCAGGAATGACAATAATAAATCTTTTTTCTCTTTAATATCAAAAACATTATTACAATAGACATTATGAAGACTGAACCTAGTTACATATTTCAATCGATAGTTGTGCCATAATTGGCTATGGCCATATGTGTGAGAAAATCTTGGAACACAATGTTAAAGGCATGGATGAATTAGAAGTAGTTTAAGAGCTTAACATCTTTGATCATGAAAATGAGTCGGCAACACTGATTAAAGATCCTCCATATTTGGCAAGTGTTCCATGTATGGCATTGCGCCACATTCTTCGCTACAAGCATCGAATGGGTAGGTTGCTAGATTTGTGATTTGATGTCAAGGGAAACTATAGAGATTGTTTGACCAAGGACCACGCACTACAGATTGAGTTTATGAGCTTGAATCAAACAAAATAAAGCCGCCTCTGATCTTCCTTGCATGTTATTGTCACCTACTGCAAAATATGTTTTCAACTGTCAAAAGAGTGCAAAAGAGAAGAGAAGTTTGCATTCATCTCCCAAGCCTAAAAGGGACTCAAAATATAAATCAGATGATCTCCATTGGAAAGTGATATGAACAAGATTCCCAACAAAATGCGGAAGTCCAAAAATAGGCTCCTCAATCAAAAGTTATGTTCTCCTGAAGTTCAAAGATTAAAGCCTCAAGGAAAGAAGGAATGTCAAAAATCTGATATCGGAGATCGCATATCGGAGGTTCAACAACATGGCATATCGGCGCATCAAATCTCAGAGCTCTAATATATCTTAGATTCAACAACATAGAATATTGGTGATCACAATCAGAGGTCCCAACAGTCAGGAATATCGGCAATTGACGATTGCAAATCAGAACTGCAAGCACATTAGCATATCACATATCAGAGGTGCGATATCAAAGGTTACAGTATTAGAGATTGGCGATTGGCACATCACAACACCAAGTATATTTGGAAAGCGGTGATCGGAGGATCACAATTCTTCAATGCATGAATCTTGAAAAAGTGACGATAGTGTAAAATCGTCGAGGGTCCCAAAAATAATTTTAAAAAGGATTTCCCTACAAAACCAAGGCCAAATGGGCCCTTTTCTCTCTCCTCCAGTAGGACACATGGCAACTTCTAGTTGGTCCTAATAAACCACACATGGTGGCACATAATGTAAGGACATGTGGTAGATGATGTCAACATGACATGGCGATATGGAGTGCCACGTGGCAGTCTGTTTTGGCATTTTGAGGGGGCCTGTGGGGGCATTTCTGGGTGAGATGTTTCACCACTCAGGAAGTGCCACATCGCAGTCATCACATCACATAGAAAATCACATATCAGAGGTTCATGGATATCAGAACTTTATGGCAGTGCACACTTAAAAATCGTCAATAAGGGGGCTCCAATATTCAGCTAACACACGGTCGCTAGAGGAAATTAAAGGAAAGGGGTATTATGAAGTTTACAAAGGAAAAAGGCCCTCGAGTAGGAACAAAAGGACCTAGCACCCTAAGGCTAAGAATCTAGTCATAGCCCTCGGTCATATGAAGAGAAACATAGAAAGTGGCTAAAACAAAGGGGGACAAAGGACCTCATAACTCACTTATTCTGCAATCTTTTTAAGCATAAAGTGCCAATAATGAGAATCTTTGATGTAGCATTATGGCAATGTTATTGGGTGTATCCAGCCCCAATATTTTTATACAAGAAGTTATAGGGATGGATGATTCGGCAACTTAGGTTCTTGAGCAATGCAGAGGCCATCACCATTGATCACTCCCAACTCTAGAAAATGGGAAATTCATTCAGTTCACTCGAAAGCGAGAGGGAGACTGGCCAATTAACAGAAAGAGGCATCTTGTGGAAGATATGTGGCTTGATCAAAGGCCATCACAGGAAGTGGTGTGGAGATATTTTGGCTATAGCCATCATTTAGTTTTTGCCCATGTTTGTTATTCTATTGTTTTGTTATTTTTTTATTAATGTATTTTAAAGTAGGAACCATTATGTTGCAAGGCTTTGAGTGATAGAGCCTCCGTATGTCGATACAACTAGTATATCAAATAGCTAGAGCTCAGGCCAAGATATTTTTTTACTGCTTTACAAATCTCTCCCTCTCCTTATAAAAGGGAGGAAGAAACACTTAATAAAGGTTCTTGAATTATGTAAGAAAGAGCCTCGATTTTTGTGGCTCCACATTGGTTCTACTTGCCTATTTATGAGAGAATTGAGAAATAAGTGTTGAATATATATGGATGGGTGATTTGGAATGATCTTGGAGGATTAATGAAACTATTATGTTGAAACTGGACCATACAGACTGCTCCATGCTAAGGGTGCGATGCATCTCACCTGAAAAGCCCTTCTATAAGGTGCGATGAGCGAGAGTAGACAAATGGTAGAGGTAGTTTGCAAGGTGGAAACTCAGAGAATCTTCTAGAAAATGCTCATATGACACTTGCCTCTTTGAATTCGCCCAGAGGTGAGTAAGAGATCATTAAATATCCAAGTGGAACCAATAACTATCAGTGAAATGACACTAATAAAAATCCCAGAAGCTGACTCACCCCCTTGCAAATATCTATATATGGATCCCCCATCCTAGATATCCAGAGGCTGGAATTTTATATTTTGTAAGGAAGTGCTATTGGTTTCTCTGTGAGACATTGTATTGTTGGGTGATCTAGCTTTTCATGAGGTGAAGAGGGCTTTCATGCTGGGAGGATGGCACTGGATCAGACAGCTGGGTTGTACTACTTCTATCAATAAAGTTATTTGAGTTTTCCTCCATATACTTGTATATTTCTAAATCTTGTATTTGTGTATGCATTTTTATGGTTAATGTACATCTAATTCTACATTGTTTATGGCTATAGATCTCTATGCTTTGATGGTATTTTGCTACTTTGCCTCTACAGGTGCTCTTTGAAGCAAGACAAGTGAGAAAGGAGTGGTGAAGCTCTATCAAAGGAGAGAGGAAACAAGCAAGGAGCCAAGCGAAAGACTAAGGTTGGTGCTCTCTGCTTCTCTCTCATTTATCTCCCATAAAGGAAAACACAAGTTACTTTGAATTGTTTGTTTCTAAGATAGCTACCCATCTTAGTGGGACTAGCAGATCTAAATAGACACTAGTTTTCCTGGAAACACTTCTGCAACGACTTCTTCTGCAACTTTGATTTCCCCAGCAACTTCTGCAATTTTGGTTTAGAAACTACTTTAGAAATCCTAACATGAGAGAGAGAGAGAGAGGTCCAAAACATCGATCATACTTCTCTTCTTATTTGCCTTGATTTGTGCCCTTTTCTTTTCTCTTCCATCTTCCTTCTTTAGGAGATTGAACTTGTTTCTTCCCTGAATGGACGTGTCTTCAAATGAGGTCGAGATTACCTTATATATACACTTCTTAGGGGGTTGAATTGTTATCCATGAGGTTGACTTGATCCTTCTTGTAGACCGACTTGTTTGATAAGGTCTTGGATGGTCTTTATGACACTTTTGAATTTACAGAAAAATTGTTTACAAGACACAACATGCCCAAAGGGGCCTTACATGTATGACAATGAATATTTTGACTTCATAACTCTATGACAAACCTAGAAGCACTCAATGGGTGCTTGATATATAAATAAATTTATCTTGAGCATGAAACCCATGCATCAGGAATGACAATAATAAATCTATTTTCTCTTTAATATCAAAAACATTATTACAATAGACATTATGAAGACTGAACCTAGTTACATATTTCAATGGAAAGTTGTGCCTTAATTGGCTATGGCCATACGTGTGAGAAAATCTTGGAGCACAATGTTAAAGGCGTGGATGAATTAGAAGTAGTTTAAGAGCTTAGCATCTTTGATCATGAAAATGAGTCGGCAACACTAATTAAAGATCCTCCATATTTGGCAAGTGTTCCATGTATGGCATTGCGCCACATTCTTCACTACAAGCATCGAATGGGTAGGTTGCTAGATTTGTGATTTGATGTCAAGGGAAACTATAGAGATTGTTGGACCAAGGACCACGCACTACAGATTGAGTTTATGAGCTTGAATCAAACAAAATAAAGCCACCTCTAATCTTCCTTGCATCTTATTGTCACCTATTGCAAAATATGTTTTCAACTGTCAAAAGAGTGCAAAAGAGAAGAGAAGTTTGCATTCATCTCCCAAGCCTAAAAGGGACTCAAAATATAAATCAGATGATCTCCATTGGAAAGTGATATGAACAACATTTCCAACAAAATATGGAAGTTCAAAAATAGGCTCCTCAATCAAAAGTTATGTTCTCCTGAAGTTCAAATATTAAAGCCTCAAGGAAAGAAGGAATGTCAAAAATCTGATATCGGAGATCGCATATCGGAGGTTCAACAACATGGCATATCGGCGCATCAAATCTCAGAGCTCTAATATATCTTAGATTCAACAACATAGAATATTGGTGATCACAATCAGAGGTCCCAACAGTCAGGAATATCGGCAATTGACGATTGCAAATCAGAACTGCAAGCACATTAGCATATCACATATCAGAGGTGTGATATCAAAGGTTATAGTATCAGAGATTGGCGATTGGCACATCACAACACCAAGTATATTTGGAAAGCAGTGATCGGAGGATAACAATTCTTCAACACATGAATCTTGAAAAAGTGACGATAGTGTAAATTCGTCGAGGGTCCCAAAAATAATTTTAAAAAGGATTTCCCTACAAAACCAAGGCCAAATGGGCCCTTTTCTCTCTCCTCCAGTATGACACATGGCAGCTTCTAGTTGGTCCTAATAAACCACACATGGTGGCACATGATGTAAGGACATGTGGTAGATGATGTCAACATGACATGACGATATGGAGTGCCACGTGGCAGTCTGTTTTGGCATTTTGAGGGGGCCTATGGGGGCATATATGGGTGAGATGTTTCACCACTCAGGAAGTGCCACATCGCAGTCATCACATCACATCGAAAATCACATATCAGAGGTTGATGGATATCAGAACTTTATGGCAGTGCACACTTAAAAATCGTCAATAAGGGGGCTCCAATATTCAGCTAACACACGGTCACTAGAGGAAATTAAAGGAAAGGGGTATTATGCAGTTTGCAAAGGAAAAAGGCCCTCAGGTAGGAACAAAAGGACCTAGCACCCTAAGGCTAAGAATATAGTCATAGCCCTCAGTCATATGAAGAGAAACATAGAAAGTGGCTAAAACAAAGGGGGACAAAGGACCTCATAACTCACTTATTCTGCAATCTTTTTAAGCATAAAGTGCCAATAATGAGAATCTTTGATGTAGCATTATGACAATGTTATTGGGTGTATTAAGCCCCAATATTTTTATACAAGAAGTTATAGGGATGGATGATTCGGCAACTTAGATTCTTGAGCAATGCAGAGGTCATCGCCATTGATCACTCCCAACTCTAGAAAATGGGAAATTCATTCAGTTCACTCGAAAAGCGACAGGGAGACTGACCAATTAACAGAAAGAGGAATCTTGTGGAAGATATGTGGCTTGATCAGAGGCCATCACAGGAAGTGGTGTGGAGATATTTTGGCTATAGTCATCATTTAGTTTTTTCCCATGTTTGTTATTCTATTGTTTTGTTATTTTGTTATTAATGTATTTTAAAGCAGGAACCATTATGTTGCAAGGCTTTGAGTGATAGAGCCTTCGTATGTCGATACAACTAGTATATCAAATAGCTAGAGCTCAAACCAAGATATTTTTTACTGCTTTACAAATCTCTTCCTCTCCTTATAAAAGGGAGGAAGAAACACTTAATAAAGGTTCTTGAATTCTGTAAGAAAGAGCCTCGATTTTTGTGGCTCCACATTGGTTCTACTTGCCTATTTATGAGAGAATTGAGCGATAAGTGTTGAATATATATGGATGGGTGATTTGGAATTATCTTGGAGGATTAATGAAACTATTATGTTGATTCTTATCAGAGCAATAAGAAGTATTTTTTCCTCTTTGTATTTCACTTCATGTATGTTTTTCTTCTCCTGAAATTGTGTAAAGAAGTTGCAGGTTTCACTCTCTCATCGTTATATGTATGTTGTTGAGGAGTAATAGTACCTGTTTTAATAAAGGATTTACATGAGTTATTTGATATCTTACAATACCTTTATGATCACATATTTACTTATGTTGATCAGTGATAAGTGTGTCCATGAGGTATACAGTATGAGATCTTAAATTGAACTCCACAATTTCTGCCAATTCACCTCCTCGTTCTTTCATACTTCTGCTAGATCTTGATGCTCGAGATTCTACATTGTTTCCAACCCTCTGCATCGAATCCCCTTCTTTCATTCCTCCTCTTAATGTTACTAAAACATCAATATTAAGGTTTCCTATTGTTGTGTGTCAGCCAGCATAATTAGTGATTTCTCTTTGAGATTAACTAGATTTACCCCCTCTCTATTCAAATCCATGTATTTTCTTAAGTATACCTTGATGAAAGACTATGTAACCAATCCCCCCTTATTATATTTTTCAAACTACGTGACAATTGGAGTGCAGCAGAAAACCCTATTCATAATATTCTCATGTGCTTATCTCTTAAGATGTCTTGGGCACTAGACTACAATCAACCCAGAGGCCGTCTCTAGGAGGTTTCTCTATTTCCTAAAGGACTTGTGCAATAGGTGACAGAAAAGCTACAACACATGCTAGGATGAATTAAATGAAAAAAATGCTATGAGGAAGAATGGAGATTTGACCATATAGGCCATGGTGAAGTACAATCTAATCTTTGTGGACAATTAAGATTAAAGGAGATCCTTTTTAGAGCACACAATTTTAACTATGAATTAATTATCAACATGGAGAAATGCTCAGGTGCCTATTCTCTGAATTAATGATGCTATAATGAGCAAGTAACTAGATATAACAACAACATGAATATCCATTTAGAAGTACTCTTTCATGCAGTATGGGAAGCCATGCATGAGTACACTCTTCAACAATGGAATTGTAGCAAAGGCAACATTGTTTCCCATGCAACAGACGAACAAAACCTAGGATTGTAGTTGTGCAAGGTGGGGAGTGTAGCATAGTTGAGGGAGATGGGTGGAGAGCTTTGAGCATGTGAGGTTTCTACAGAGAGAGGCCAAGAGTATGTCTGAGCTACTGTGAAAGTTCGAGAGTGCCTATGCAGAGAAAAGAGGATGACAGATGAGCATGTAGTGTTGAGAGAAAAGGGTCGAGAGTTGTGAGAATGTGTGCTGCTATAGAGTGAGCAAAAAAATAGAATGTTGAGTGGGATTAGAAAAGTGATTGATGCAAATGAGAACAAACTATAATATTAGGTAGAGTAAGTGTCATTTGAGTGGTCCAAGTTGATGAACACAGATATGAAATCAGGCAGAGTGACTTCCATATACAGAGAACATTAGTTCCTTGTTGACAGTGGGTTGGAGCCTGCAAACCAGCGAGTTGGTTGTTTCCATCTTGTGGGTATCTAAAGAAAGCTTGGGGGTTGGTTCCTCCTGTAAGTTGGTGCTTGCAATAAATCCATGAAGTTGGTGCTTTTAGTAAGCTAATTAGATGTCTGCATAAGAAAGGAGTTGCTGCTTCCTGCTAGTGGGTGCTAGTAAGAAATCAAAGGGAGTCATTGATTCTTCTTGTTTACACCCAGGTTGTTCCCTTTGACTCCCAAGGGAATACGGCTGGGGTAACCACTAACCAATCTTTGGATTACAGCTTCTAGCCCAGCTGTGATCAGAGATGGCTCTCTCTTTAAGGTTTGTCTCTGTTCTGTGGAGATTTTAGGCTAGTTATAAGTAAGGGTTTTGGTTTATGTTTGGTTGGAAGGATGTCTTTCTGTACTTAAAGTGGAGATCTGCAGATAATGTTAGTCCATTGGGCAATGGAGTCTGTGGCTATTGGTTTCTTGAAATCTTGAGTTTGAGCAGCTGGAGTTACAAGGCCATTAAAATATTTCATAAAACAAACTTGAAATTGTGATGGTGAAATGTAAACAACCAGTGAAAAGCAATTAAGAATTTTCCACTAAGCTGGGGTGTGAGAAAGAGATATAGTCCTCAGGAGCAAACTTGAATTCCTGAAACAATAATCATTGTGAAAGATATAGTGTGAAAGGGTAGCATTTAAGAATTACACTTTTATTACTATACCTGAAGAAAAACACTCAAAATAGCTTAGATTGAGTTCAGGGTAATCTGTGATTAAATCCTGGAACTATTCTTTTTCCTTGCTATTAACTGTAAGACACAGGAACATGAAAGAGATATGAAAGATAACAAATCTCTTGAAAGGGTTGTCAGACTAGATGTTGATAAAGTGAGGCATTGTGAGTCAAAAAAGGAAATGTTGGAAAAATTGCAATGTCTGTATGGAGAAGATAACAATGTGGCTCAAGAGAAGGTCGAAGAGCCTTGCTTCTCAAGTAGTGAACCAGAGCTTGTAGCTACTAGTGATAAGAAGAAAAGGAAGAAGAAGAAGAAGAAGGCATCTCAAAAAAGAGATGTTGAGAAGACTTGCGATCTTCCTCTTAATGCAAGAACTGTTATTCATCACTCTTGAGAGAATGATGGAGAATTATATGAGAGGCCATGTTTCTTGGGAGGTATGATATTAATCTACAATAATTGTAAATAAATATGTCAATCATTATATAGATGTTCATGTGAATCACTTGAAGATAGAGATATCCATGCATCTAGTAGTAGTAATGTAGGTAGACCTACCTTAGTAGCAATAGAAAATGATGGATCCTTTGAAAAATAAAACAGTATATCCTATGAAGAGAATAGGAATATCCTTGGTAATGATGAAGATGGAATACTCCCTAGACCTATGGAAGATCCGATAGACATAGAGAGGAATGTAGATCTCTGTGGTGACTCAGGTAGCACCTCTAATGGAGAAGAAAAGGATCTAGATGAAAGGATCTATTTTAGAAAGAAGTTGATCTCTACTCTAAAAGAGATCAAGGAGTTATCACAAACAAATATCAAGCAAAAGGAGTAGTTGCATGAATATGAGCTTGAGAATGAGAAATTGAGCAAAACAATTTAATAGAGAAATTTTGAGGTCTAAAATGGACCTCCTAAATAATATTATAAAATAATAATGGAAATAATAAAATAAGAATAATAATCCTCATCAAGTTTTGGAGGGAGAAAAGAAAAAACTACTTCAACTCAAATTTTCAACTTATCTCCCTATGTTCAGAGTTTTGTTAAACCCAATGTTTCAGGCTTCTATGTGAGTCCATCTTCAGGGGAGCGCCAATTTTTCTTGAGAAGATTGGTGTGGTTTACGGTAGAATTTTTTTTTAGAATTATATATAATAATGTATAATAATTAGAGTGGAGAATATCTTAGGGTCGAATATATGAAATTTGTTTATTTATTAAATATTTATTATTATTCGTGGAAAAGTTATGAAATATTTATTTAGTGAGGTGAAGAAATTATTAACGAATTATTATTACTCTATAATAAAATTTATTAATAACATTAATATTAACTCTTCTCTTTTATTTTTTATCACTTTCATAATAACTTTTCTATTAATAGATTTTATATAATTTAAATTATTTAGATACTTAATTATGTTATGAGCTAAATTAATTAAATTTAAAAAAATCATATTTTTTTTTTTGTTGATAAGTGGGTGAATCCTGAAAATCACTCTTACCCTGTGGCTGAGAGGCCACGACTCAGGGGCATTTAAGCTGTCAAAGTCACCCGGGGATCGCACCCGGCCTGAGCCGCACCAGCGGAAACCATGCTGGATTTTTTGGTATCGGCGAGACTAGAACCGGTGACCTTTGCATGTGGAGTGCCTTAACAACGCGCTCCTTCACCGACTGTTCTATATCTCTTTGATTAAAAAAATTCATATAAGTAAATATGACAAGATTAATTAATTAGATTCATAACATAATTATGTACATAAATAATTAAAATTATATAAAAGTTATTATAAAAATAAAAATATAAAAAGTTATTATTAATGTTATTAATAAATTTATTATAGAACAACAATAATTCTTTAATAATTGCTTCACCTCACTAAATAAATATTTCATAACTTTTCTACAAATAATAATAAATATTTAACAAATAAACTAATATCGTATAGTCGATCCTAAGGTATTCTCCACTATAATTATTATACATTATTATATATAACCCTAAAAAGAATTCTTAGCCGTAAACCACACCAACCTTCTCAAGAAAAATTGGTGCTCACCTATAGATGGACTCATATAGAAGTCCGAAATGTTGCGTTTAACAAAACTCGAAACAGGTTATTCCACCTTTTCTTTAATTCAATTCACTTGTATGGATTCGCTCTTCAAAAATTCTCCCTATGATTTTACTCAAATTTCGTAATTTTGCATCCATGGAGTACCCATGTTGCATACATCCAAGGAGTACCCATGTTGCATACTTTCGATGGACCCTACTACACGAAAAAAGTGAAATACATGAAAAATGTGATTGGAATCACGTTTTTCATGTATTTCATATTTTTTGCATAGTAGGGTCCATCCAAAATATGCAACATGGGTACTCCTTGGATGAAAAAATAAATTATGCATCCAACAACTGTTCCAACTCTAAATTTGAGTAAACTTGTAGGGATGTAAGTTAAAAATATGATTTGAAAAAGTATTTTTTTTGTCTTTTTATCTTTTTACTCCAAAAATAGTGAATCATCCCCCATGGTTGACATCATCATATTGAATTCTATTGGTTCTTATAAATATTATTTTTGTTGTACATTTTTGTTTTGAGGCCCATTTTTTACCACAAAATTTCTCTAATGATATTTCTAAATGCTCAACGAGAAGAGGCTAGTAGAATGAATGGGATGTTCATTAATAAGCTAAATGAAAAAGAAGCCCTTTGTGAGAGGCTACAAGCCGAATTTGTCTCATTGAAACATGACCTAGAAAGGGTAAGCAAAGAGCTATCTCAATATAAGAAGCTTGAGGAGAGAAGGTCGACCTTGGATGAGATGCTTACTAAGCAAAGATCCCCTCTCATCAAGGCTGGTTTGGGTTTCAAAGAAGAATCAAGTTCCAAGAAAGTAAAGGATAAAGGTTCAACAACCCAAACAAAGGAAGTGAGAGATCCCAACAACAAAAAGGGAAAAGGAGTTGTTGGACAACAACAATAGCAAGGAAAGTAGTATCAACAAGAGAAGAAAAGACAACAACAAAATCTTAAGTAACATAAGAGAGTTGGGCAGCTGCAAGGAGGAATGCAAGGAAGCAATATAGTCATCCATGAAAGGAACATGAAGAACCAACATAGGCCCTTTCCCCCTCAAGGACAAAGCCTTCAAAAAGGAAACTTTTTGTTATCAAAAGTCCGTTTATGCGTATTGTTTTTCTTGCAACATTTATGGGCATAAAGCCATAGACTGTAGATGGAATGCAAGAAATCAAAGTGTGTTGGGTAGAGGTGACCCAAGGAGGCATAAGGTGCCTAGGAAAAATTATGCTGGCCGGAGTAGTCAATTTGACCAGAATGTTGTCAGATACAACAATCCTTTTGTCCCATTCCTAAGCCATTTCGAATGCTAAAATTGTGGCAATATTGAGCACAGGGCATCATGTTGTAGACATGAGAAGACAAAGATTGTCTCTAACCATATGCATGCAAATGTGGTAGCTCAAGCATCGAATACAAAAAGGAACAATAGAAAAAAGGAATATGAGCTTTTCGTTGGTGCTCTGTGCCATAGGAGCAAGTAGAAAACAGGGGAAAAAAATCAGAAGGAAAACAAGACTTAATGATACTCTTATCCCTATGATAGACCCCTATGTGAGTATTATTTGTGTTCAACATAAATTGTAGGCAAGTAAAAGAAGTAGAAACCCGACTACTTTTCTCTTGTAAAAAAAGAAAAAAGGTAGCAAGAAGCTATGGGTAAAGAAAGAGTAAGTGAAATAGAGGTGCCACATAGCCATGCACAACCAAGAAAAGACCCAAATGTGGGAAAAGAAGAGGCTAGAAAGAAATGCAGCTATTAGGACTTGGCCAATGAAAGTGTGGAAGAAAAGTGACGATATTCTACTTAAGGGGATTAGATCCTCTATTTCTCTTCATTGAAGGAAGAGAATGGCCTCAAGTGAGGCCAAATAAGTTAGATGCAGGAATATTAAAACTTATACATAAGAGATGCATCTAAACTATGGAGGTATGTTTGAGTCCCCTTGCTAATTACAATAATGAATTTTCTTATTTTAAGTATATCAGCATTGCAAGAAAGAGGAAAGAGTAGCCAACATGGTTTTAGGAGGATTTCACAACACTTTATGTTGCAAGAAGAAGATGAGTTGCAGCAAAAGTGTGGAATGAAGAGGCTCAAAGTTTAAGTCAAGTCCACAAGATCTGTCCCCTTGCATAAACAAGAAGAAATATGCAAAGAGATCAGGGAGAAAAAGAAAGCATTAGATCAGGGGGGAGCTGCTTTGCTAGCAGTAGCAGGCAAAAAAAATTCGTCTCAGGAAGAAAGATTGTTCATGAAATGAAAGGTTTGCATCTTGGGTGGAATACCCTTATTTCATTTAAGATTGTGAGTTTGATTATGCCTAGCAGTCTTGTCTTCATGAAAAATAATTGGTGCAAGCTTTGAATGTCCCTTAACTTTCAATTGGTATCACTATGTCAATTGGTGGACTAGCATCATATGGAGTAACCTTTAAGTGTAAATGGACATTTATTTTTGAGTTGGAGTCATAAGAGTTTGCCTACTACAGTATCCAAATTGAATCAATTTCCTGGTGCAACTGGTATTATTTAAGCAATATTCCATATCTGTAGGAGTATGATCTCAAGGGGAGAAGCATTGTCTATCAAGACGCTCAAGTGATGAAAGTGAAATCTCAGTAGCAGTAGTAGTAGTGAAGAGTAAAACTAAAATGCATCACCAATGGTTGGTATTTGCAACAACGGTAATAACATTTGCAATTTTATTTCGTATCAGTTTCTTTAATTGGTACAAAAGATTCATTGGTAGGGAAAGAGTATCCATCCATAAGCCTAAGGTATAGAGGAGGAAACATATTTTTAGGGGGAGAATATCACATATGACCATCAATGTGGAGAAGTGATGAGGTGTTGCCATCTATGGACAAATGGCATTGGTTGACAGTTGGAAAGTGTGTTTGCATGAGTGTCAATTAGACTGGAATGGATGTTGGGTGGAAAAAAATTTGCTTGATGTGTCAAGCATAAGGGGAGCCTCATGGTTGTTGTTCTATTTTGTAGATAGTCATCATAGTAGAAGGCTTATTGGAGAATCCATAATATGATGACTATGGATGGGAGTCCTAGGCTTTGGAGGAGATTATGATCCAAGAGATCATCTTAGATACTCTTGGAGATGGCACAATTGGATAGTGTTCGGAAACATTTTCCAAAGGTATATTGAAGTTTGCAAATGGCCTCCTAGATCAAAAGTTATTGCCAGTCAAAGTTGAGGTGCCCCAAAGGCAAAGTGGCAGAGTTAAAATTGGTCAGAGAACGCTTTCCGAGTAGCTTAGTTTGGTAGTATTTCCAAACACGGTGAAACAATTAGTGGAGCAACTAAGTGAATGAGTCGGGCAAACGTGGCCATATAGCGAGGTAGTGGGGAGCATGGTCATTGGTCACAGGTGGAGCCCACCTATAGCCTGGCCCAGTGAAGAAGGCAGGATAGATGAAGCTCGCAAAGGCTAGTCCAACAAGAATACCCTAGAGGCTTTATTGAGTGCACAAAGAGAATTTTCGGTAGGATAGCATCAGGGCAATGTCGTAGCAGCTCAACAAGGGCAAAGCAGTGGATTGTTAAAATTTGGTTAGGACCTCTAAAATTTTATAAAGGAAATGAACGTAAAATACAAGGCCTGGGACCATTTTCTCTCTCCTCTCTAATAGAAATGTGGCATCATCTGATTAGCCAAGGTAATGTTAGCATGATGTCAATACATGGGGACACATGACATGCAGTTTTTGCATTTTTGGGTGGCATAATGGGCCAAATCTAGGTGACATGTGTCACCACTCAAGAGGCACCACGTGGGGTTGATGATGTAAGCATGACATCAACTAGGAAGGGCTATCTTGGAAGCATTAGAAAGGTACATAGGTGGAGCCACTAGGATGAATAGGCATCAGGAAGACATGGTTTTCTGAAAGTAGAGGCCAATGGAAATGACACTAGGAGGACCCCATACAACAACTAAGCCCGCAAGGCCCATCTCAGAAGTTTGCAATAAAGACACAAAGAAAGTGTCAAGCTGACAAGGCATCGGGCCAGTGCAACAGATAGAGAGGAAGCAAAGATCCAATGAAAATAAAAGCAAGCGGACCCCACGAAACATGTAAGCCCATAAGTATTACCCTGGAGGAAACATACAAGCATCAATAAATAGCACTAGAGTAACGGAGCTAGGAGAGGGAAATATTTCTGACATTTAACAGTCCTGTCAAAATATGGAAAGCACACCTAAGTCATGGTTTTGTGATGGTTATGTGTTATGGTGACCAAGATCCTTTGGGCCAAATACAAGTGAAAAAGGCAACAAGATAGGTAGGCTGGAGGCTAAGGCTAGCCTAGGAACTAGTCTTATGTGCGCCATATGACCAAGGACACACATATTTTATGCGCGGCGTTTAAGTTCTCATGGCTGAATGTTGTGGAGATTGAATGAGTCAGAAGCCACTTTGGCAGGGTTCCACCATACTTGATATTTGTGCCATAAATGGCTATGGCCATGGGTGTGAGCAAAGCTTGGAGCACAGTGTTAAAGGCATGGATGAGTCAACATTTGTTTAAGAGATTAGCTCTTCTAATCATGAAAATGAGTAGATGACTCTGATTAAAGATCCTCCATATCGAGCAAGTGTTCCATATGTGTTGTTGTGACACATTCTTGGTTACTAAGATAGAACTAGTCGACAACTATATTTGTGATTTTATGTCAAGGGCAATTGCAGATATTGTTGGAATAAGGACCACGAATTGCAGATTGAGTTTATGAGCTTGACTTAAACAAAAGCAAGTCACCTCTAATCTTCCTTACATGCTAGGATGAGTTAAATGAAAAAAATGACCTGAGGACAAATGGAGATTTGACCTAGCACATAGAAGCCATGTTGAAGTACAATATGAGCTCCATGGGAAATTAAGAAGAATAGAGAGCCTTTCTAGAGCACACAGTTTTGACTATGAATTAATTCTCAGCATGGAGAAATTCTCCAAATTAATGGTGTTGTAGTGAGTAAGTAACCAGATGTAACAACACAATGAATATCCATGCAGAAGTATGCTTTCATGTAGTATGGCTCCTAGGTCGCCGGAAATAATGCATGAAGTTGGTAGCTCATGTTATCCTCTAGGTCCCAATATCAGCAAGTCTGGTCAAACTAAGAGAAAGGGACCTGCTGAGATGCATTTTGTACTTCTGCACTTTGATGTTATAATGATTGAGCTTTGACTATATATATATAATTTAATTTTTTAATGTTTGATTTCTTTTTTTAATTTAAAAAAATAGTTTTAATATTTTTTTAATGCTTTTATTATTTTTAATTTTTAACCCTTTTTTAATTTAATGGCATTTTTTCTTTGTTTTTTTGTTTTTATTTTTTTAATTGTATGTTTAATTTATTTTGTTTATTTTTTGTTATTTTTACTTAAAAGTTTATGAGAAACCTTTTTTGAAAAAAAAACTTCAAATTTTATCACTTTTGATATAAAATTCATAAAAATATCATAAAATTTCTTATTAAAATATAAAATTCATAAAATATCAAAATCATAGTAATAATATTCTTATTATGAAAATTTAAAATTTATTTATGATGATGATGATGATGATGATGATGGTGGTTAACGTCCACTGAGACCAAATTGGTCTATCGGACCTATACTTTCTTAAT
>APFE031004334.1:1533-15103 GCA_000404065.3 Pinus taeda | reverse complement strand
CGACGGAAAAGGCCCGATCCCCTCCATATCTTGGCTGAGGCTTCACTCAAGGACCAAGGCACTAAATAGCCTAGCCACAGCACAAATCCCAAGAAATTTTGAGCATTCTGGGTAAATTTTGGTTTTTTTAGGCAATTTACAGGTTTTCTCCATTAACGGGTCTCACCCCCCGTGAGACCCTTCATCCCGGCAACTCCATTTTGCGAAAACTCAGCATTTCCAGATTTTTCGTGCAAAGTTACACATGCTCATCAAAGGAATAGAGATTTGGTGAAGTTTTGGGCCTCCAGAAAGTCAAAAAACAAGCAAAAAATGACTTTCTGTCACTTTTTTGAGACACAGAAAGCAGTCTTGGGAGATTGAAATTTTGGAGGGGCAAATGACCACCAAATTCAGAAATTCTAGTTGGGTTGGAAAGTAGACTCACAGACCTTTCCAACAAGCCTACGCTTGCTTCATTTGGAAGCCTGGAAGTGCCCCAAAAGTGGTCCCAAAGGCGCGCGACCTGTCAGGCAGAGGCGTGCGGCCCGTCAGGCAAATTTCTCCAAATTTCATTGTACATCTCAGAAAAACGCAGTTTGACCTTGTTTGACTTTTTGGGGTGGATTATTATCCTATTTTATGTAATTAATGTACTTTTATGACACTTTTACTCTTATGTACCTCTTCTAGAAGATTCATTCATAAAAATGTGAAAATTAAATGAATGAATTGGTTTCCTATCTTATAGAGGCAAGTTGTTTTGACTGCCTAGTTTGTAGTGCTAAGTTTAGAAGTGGTTGAAACAACTCCTAGGATAGTGAGCTCGACCCATGGAGGTAGGGAAAGAGGTTAGATGATCTATATTATGTACTTTCTTGTTCATTTTCATGGTTGGACTCTTGAGGGAGAAGCTATCATTGTATTATTTCACTGTATCTCTGCAATTTTTGGCTAAGGAAGACCAGGGTTTTGCAGTCCTTTTTGGGATTCTTGTGGTTACATGTATTGATGGTGTGTTTCTCTATGTACCTGTAAGTGTGTTATGTGAATCATTTCCTTTCTTTTCCTTCTGCACATTAAGCAAATGAAGTGTTAAAGTAAGAATTCATGACTGTCATTCTCTGCTTTTAAGTTTGTTTAATTTCAATGTTTTCTACTGTTTAAGGAGAATTCAAAGTTATTGTTTGCTCTCCTTAACTCATCACCTGTCATTCCTAATCATCCACCTCAATCAAAGGCATCAATACTGTCTCCTACCTCGCCCCAAAGATTCCCCTGCAGAAACTGTGTCCAATCCTCGCACCCAAAATTGCCATCCCCTCAATTTTCCACCAAAAACCCTAAAACCCCAAATCAACCCTTTTGATCAGTTTACTAGCCTAAAATAAGTGTTACTGTATTGGTCATCTCATCCATTGAAGATTTTACCGAGATTGACCGGAGAGAGCCTTCTCCTGCCCTGTAGGGCTAGCTAGGAGGCTAAATGGTTTGATGTTGCCTTGAGGTTTGCCTTTTTCAGCCTGAGGTGAAATTTCAAGCGCTAACAGGGCCAAAGTTATCTTGCAAGGCAAAAATTATTCTAGTGTGTTGAACTTCTCTTGATGGGCCGAAATTATTTTTTGGGCGGAGTTTATCTGTTGGAGCCCAATTTATTTTCCTAATCCTAGTTTATGTGCCAAAGCCAGATTTATCTATTGGGGCTAAATTTATTTGTTGGACCCAAATTATACTTTTTATTTGAAGAAATTTTTAGTTAGAATTTGAAGATATTTTTTGCTTGTTCCAAATTTATTTCATTTGGGACATTACAGTGGTATCAGAGCATGATCTTGGCCCAGTTGTGGGAAACTAGCAAGAAGATCATGGAAGTTTTGGTTATGAGTGCACAGTGACTGGTGAAACTGGAAACAAACCCATGGCTCAAGGGAAATCCAATATACAAAATTCTGGGGTCGAATTCATTGGGACGATGAGAGTTTGGCCCAGTTGAGGAGGGTGGAAAACCAAACCCATATTCACCCTTACAATAGAGACGTTAGAGGTGAGCAGGCCATGGGAGTGCAGTCATCTACATCATGTGGGGAAAATTGACAAAATTAGGGCACCATATCTCCTAAAAAGGAGTAGGCATGACAGAGATAGTTAGAGGGTGAGACTAGGGGGCGCTTTTGCTAGTGTAGATCTGGCTTTAGATATCAGGATCCTAAGGAGGAGATTGAGCATGATGATGAGAGCCCATTGGATGGTGAGGAGGACATCAATATACCCAATGTGGCGCAGGAGTCACCTTTATTAGATACCTCTTTGATATCCCCAGTTAACACCTTCGCGGAGAGGATAGAGCCTACACACATAGAGCCATCTGCTGAGGAGGTGCCACCTATGGATGAGATGTTGATAGTTTCTGAGGTATCCCGAGTTGTGATTGAGTCTACAGGTGATAGATACCCACAACAGTTTCATCAGTTCCACGCCAACCATCTAGTATTGAGAGAGGAGACCATGACAATATGAGAGACCATTCTATAGTAAAAAGAGGAGCTAGAGGGCATGAGAGTGGTTGTCCCGAGTTAGCAGCCAAACTGACTCGTATTAAGGAATGGTTGGATCCCATAATGGTACAACTAGAGTGCACATTAGAGCATCAAAGTAGCCCTCTTCAAACATACCTAGATGGGGCTTGTAGCATCAATATTTTACCTTCACACCTTAGAGAGGGAGAGGAAAAGCCACCTCGACATATTTTATGTGTTGACCACTCTGATGAGATGATGCGACATGAGCGACACAGGGTGCAACATTTACAGGTTGGAGGGCTTGTCCTACATATGGGAGTTCGTACATTCAATCCCTATCTTGGGGTTGGATGGCAAGAGATTCTGAATTGGTACCCGGTGGAGTGCGCTATGGAGATGGTAATGGATTGACTTGAAGCTTAGCAGAAGCTTTCGGCCATTAGGGATACCATAAGCCCATACTGGAATTGGGATCCAGGTGAGACTACCTATCATTCCCTAGATATGTCCCTTGACTATGATGTGGTTGTGTAGTTGGCCTAATAGTTGAGCACACACATTCATTAGGGGAGTCTCAGTCAGCACTCGTGGCCAACCAGTTTATGGATAGAATCTCTAGGTCGTTTTGGTATAATGGTGGTGCATGGGATCACAGGATGACCAACATACTTTGGCAGGACTTTGTTGGAGGAGGTGGCATTGGCAGGTCACCAGACAAAGCCTTGTATGGAGCTGGGGATTCTTCAAATTTGTGTGGGGAACAAAGGAAATGGAGGGGCAGAGCAGTGGTGCCATCACTACTGGTACCTAGGGAGATTTACTACTTGGGTCTCTCTCAGGGAGGATTTGGAGGGGAGATCCCCTCATCGGAGAGCATGGTGATGTGACAGTGGAGGTGATGATACAGGTTGTATGAGGGAAAACACATGTGGACACAACTTTAGGCCATCACATCCAGGGATGGGTAGGAACATCTAGGGTGGATCAGTGGTCTGCAGATGGGCATGGAGACACATTGAGGTGTGTCGTAGTATGTTGGACTACATTGTGGAGTGGGAGTGTCTCACATCACATTGATTACATGCAGGGAGTGATAGGTGCAGTGACACAGGAGGATACAAGATGGTATAGTCGTAGTTGGGAGTACCTAGTGGTGTATCGAGACACGTTGTAGTGTACAGTGGCATGTCGAGGAGTGCGACGATACTAGGGGGTATGCAATGGTAGATGATGTGGTGCAACGAGTTCTTGGAGCGTTGCCTCTCAGGAGACTTATGGACATGGGAACTACGTGTACCATTGGATGCAACCCACCTAGGATTGATGAGGACACTATTGAGCATCTGGGGACACCATGTTTGGTGGAGACAGGGCTTCAAGGGGGGTATCAACAGATCCGAGACAAAGAGGGGGTTGTCCGTAAGATTACTCTTGAGCATTCTGGCAGACTCTTAATCGTACCCATCCTCCTTCGGTGTTGTTTATAGTTGTAGATTATTTTTTTATTGCCCCTTGACACTCTCCATTCAAACAACAGGGTTGGGTAGGCTCCTCCTAGGCAGTTGGATGAGACACCTCATGTCAAGAGTCGAGATGAGACTCTCCAACTGAGGCACTTGGTAGGTGCATGAGTTGACGAATACAAGGTTAGGGATGGCATGGTTGATTGTCTAGGTAGCATATGTTCTGCCCCTAAGCTCACACTTGGGAAGGTGACCGATAGGGAGTTACATGGTGATTTTTTAGCTGGATATCTCGAGGCGTTAGGTGAGCATGAGGTGCAGAGAATGATAGTCCTTGTTGGCAAGATGATGCCTAGGCTTCTGCCAGTACCCAGGCATATCAAGAGCTAGGATAACATATCTCATTGTGTGATTTTGCAAGAACAAAGCAGTTGTATATTCACGGTGTAGGTTCTTCATGCTCGTTTCCTACCTATTGGATACCTACATGAGGTAGAGATGGGGCACAAAGGGGTCCCATCAACTAGCAACATATCACATTGGAAGGCAGAGAGGATTGGGGGTTTTGGACCTCCAGCATGGTTATGGGATCCAGTGGATTGGTGAGATACTCCACTTCTCAGTGACCATGGATAGGATGACAGGCAGGCTGATTCATTCATAGACAGACACATGGGGGATCATTGAAACCCTCACCATAGGACAAGCTAGATTGTTTCTAAGGATTGGGGTTATCCATGGAGTGATAGGCGTTGACACTGTTGAGTCGCTTTGGCAAGATTGGCCTAACCTCCATCATTGCATGGATTATGACCAAGAGTAATGGGAGAGGAGGCTATGGTATGAGCATGCTAGGAACTCAGTCATTACCAGAGTGTCACGGTTTCAGCAAGATAGGTTCCTTTTGCGACAGGCAAGGGGTTCTAGCATAATAGGGTTGAGAAGTTCAACTACCCGTAGACGTGAGCGGGTTTCTACAAGGGACGGTCATCCAGATCTTCCATTTGGTTTCCATGATTCATTAATGGTGTGGGAGACCTCATCATCATGGCAAGATAGCCAACATGAAGATTTCAGGAGGATTTCATGCATGAGAGACTTCATTTACATGGGGATTGAGTTATATCTTCAGGGGCCCACAATCAAAGTGCATGGGGTGGACTATTCAGTAGGGAAGCTTCATGAGGATTTGGATGGAGTTTCATATCGTCAGGATGGTGTACATTTTGGAAGTAGATAGAGAGGTTATAACGCCCCTATTTGGCAGGATAGTGAGTGGAGCAAGGGGTGCTTCAAGTTGATCAGGTTGGCTTGGGATCCTGGTATCAAGGGACTCCTTCACTATACGATAGTACAATGATCAAGGATGATCAAATGGCATAATTGGAACCCTGGTGAAGTTTTCAGCGATAGTGGGGATCCACAGTTAGAGAGGGCACTTGTTCAGGCACTGCTCGAGGACAAGCAATTTTTGGTGTATTGGAAGAGCTTACTAGATGAGGATGCTTCTTGGGAGGGCTAGCGCACACTTGAGAATCTAGCAATAAAGGTTCTTGGGGACAAGCAACATTTGGGAGGGGAGGACTGTCATGTCTCTTCCTAAATCATTTTGGAACAAGATTAATTTTTGTATTATGGGGCCAATTTTGGAGCTAGAGGACCCCGTTCGATTTTATTGGGAGATTAGACTTAGGAAACATTATTTTTGTTGTAGTTAAGTTATGCACTCTCGAGTTCGATTTGCATGGAGGTGGTTAAGTTTTTCATGATGGTGGTTAAGTGAGGGCCCACGATGAAGGACAAATTTGAGGGAAAAGTGATCCATGAAATCTATATAAGGAAGGCAACTCTCCTCATCTCATTCATTCATATTTTTGGTAATATATATTTCTCTTTGATCGCTCGAGTTGCTTAGCTGAGCCATTTGTTGTTCAACATGAGTTCTTCAAGCGAAGAGCTCACCCTTTCTTCGGGGGACTTCGAGTGCCACCCTAGGAAGGTTTTCTTTCATTTATTCAGGAGGAGGATATTAGTGTGATTCCCAGCGATTGCATCCATCTCTAGGTGTTGCGTATTACTGGAGGACGCAGTGAAGAGGAGGACGAGTTTGCTTTTGGCTTCTTATAGACAAGTTTGGGTGAAGGATTTTCGGAGAGGAGGCATAGGAGGATTGTTGGAATTTGGGATAAGTTGTGGAGTTGGAGGAGTGTGCTACTTCAGAAGGTGATTTTCGCATTTCCTGGGCCAACATAGAGACAACACTGGGTGTTCACGTAGAGGGTAGAGTATGAGTCTTTGAGGTCGAACTTTACCGTGGAGGTTAAGGGAAATATTTGGAGAAGTGATTTTTGCATTTTCATGAAATTGGAGGAGGATTTTTTGGGGGTTTATTGCAGGCCATTTTCTGGAGTAGCTTGGAGGGCATTGGGCATATTGGAGGTCGATTTTGAAAGTTCAAAATCTAGCCAAACCATTTCTGGGTTTTCGACAAAGATCCCAGATAGAAAGTTTCATAATTTTATGAGCGCCAGAGGTGGGGTTTTCAGCTGTATCTTTGCAGCAGACAATGTAGAATTGCTTGGAATTGCGTAGGGCATATTGAAGGTCGAATTTGGGAGGTTGGATTCGGCCCAAACCATTTATGGGTTTTTGTCAAGGATCCAAGATATAAAGTTTCAACATTTTTTGAGCCCCAGAGACAGGGTTTCTTGCATTTCCTTTCTAGCCAACAGTGTAGTATGTGGGGACAACGTAGAGCATTAGAGGATCAGTCATTTCCAACTTCGAGATTATTGTTTTATCACCTAGGTCCTGTCAAGCTTTCCCTTGAGGCAAGCCCGGGTAAATTTCTCCATATTATTGTACTTTCTCCATTTCATTAGTAAAATGGCTCAACTAGTTCTCACTTCTAGAGTTCCAATAAACATTTGATGATTGTTGTTATTTCTAATGTCGCAAATCGATTTTATTTTGCATATCATTGCTCATTTACGTTTGGAACATTACACAGACCTTGTTTTGCTAAACTAGATCCTGCCAGTAAAAACGGTCTCGTGAGTTGATTCCTTCACTTTTTCCACTCCAAATGCATCGAGATGGATGAAAAAAAATATAATGATCCAATTCAGATCATGCCTCCCCATTTTGGGAGGCTTTTGGTCCCCAAAATATTTTATTGAATGAGGTCAGGAAAGTTTTCCTCCACCTCTCTGGTGTACCATTTAGCTTTGTCTATAAGTTGTCCATTCAACCCAATCTGCCAAAGGTCTTTTCTGCCCTTGTCTTGTAGTTCTAGACATCTTCTGCAAAATTGTATCTTCTGTCAACTTTGCCTAAGCGTCTGGTGCCAAATCCTCCATAGAAGGTAGGACCTATTCTTCTTCCTAATCTAGCATTTAATTCTCATAGAGTTTCAAATTCTCTACATTTACAACCGAGTAAATGTGCATATATTGTCGTAAACTAAGTCGATAAGCATTATCACCCACCTTTTCCAGTATCTCAAAGGGACCATACCTTAGAGCATTGATTTTATTACCAAGCCCCTGCAATCTCTCCTTGTTCAATTGTAGCCATACTTTGTCTCCTACCTTGAATGATTTATCTGTTCTGTGTTGATCATGCTCGATCTTATACTTCACTTGTGACTTTTTGTAGTGTTTCCTGTACATGTAGATGGATCTGCCTGATATTATTTAAAAAAAATTGAGCCCTCAAAGCATCTCCTATAATGTCTTCCTTCACTCCTCCTCTCTTTCCATATGAAATATCCAAAGTTGAAGGTGGCAAATACTCAAAACAAGTTTCAAATGGGGACTATCCTGTAGAAGTGTGGATTGCTCTGTTATAAGAATGTTGTATATATACCATATTTTCATCCTAGACCTTCAGATTTTTTTGGTTGTAACCCCTTAGAAGTTGCACCAAAGTCTTGTTGACTAATTATGTCTGTCCATCTGTCTGTGGATGGAATGTTGTAGATATCTTCAATTTCGTGTCCATCTTCTCCCACAATGTAGTCCAGAATGCACTGAGAAATCTTGTATCCCTATCTGAAATGATGCTCCTTGGTATCCCAAAGTGAAGAACAAGTTTGTTGCTTCTTGCCTATTGATGGTCTTTTTATAGGGCATCAGAACACACGTCTTCTTGAACCTATTAACTTACACAAACAGGTAGTCATGTCCCTTCATGGTTCTTGGTAAACCTCCCACAAAGTTCATGGAAATTCTTTCTCACGAACGAGTATGTATAGGTAAGGGATGATACAGACCTTGTTTCTTGTTGTTAGGGTTGTTGGTACAACAAAGCATGCATCCTCTTATGAACCTAGCCACTCGACCTTGCATCTTAGGCCAATACACATACCTTTGCAAGTTAGCCACGGTCTTCCTTACACCAAAGTGTCCTACAAACACTCACCTTTAGGAACACATAGCTTATGCAGCCTATAGAGTAACCCATATTGGAGATGGTATTCAATGGTGGTGTTGCCATTGTGTACATGACTTTGACTTTGCAACTACCGATACACCTCCTTGAAGTCCTCATATTCTGAATATGCCTATGTGTATGCATCATGGGTGAATGGCTCCATGTTAATAAGAGTCCCCAAACCTGTAATTTTTGATGTGGGTGGCCTTTAAAGCATATCGTCCAACTTGTTTATGTTGCGCTTCTTATACTTGATCACCAAATGAAACTACTGTAAAAACCCCATCCACTTGTCATGTTTGCTATGTTGTAGCATACTCTAGGCTTGCATGTATTGTAACGACTGGTGATCTGTGTGGATTATTGTCTCCTTTCCCATCAGATTGTGTTTCCACTTCTTCACATCTTGCACCATGGAATAGAGCTCCTTATCATAGGTAGGGTAGTTAAGAACTGCTCCATGAAATACTTCAGAATAGTAACAAATAGACCTTCCTCCTTGCATCAAGACAACTCCCATAACATACCCACTCACATCTATCTCCACTTCAAAGGGTCGTTGCAAGTTTGCTAATGCCAAAATTGGTGCTTCACTGATCTTCTTCTTTAAATCATCAAAAGCCTTATCCTGCCCTTTTCCCCACTGGAAACTCTTGCCACTTGATCTTATGGCGTGGACTAGTACTGCTACCATTGCAAACGAAGCTATGAATTTCCTCAGGTATTGTGTTTCCCCAATGAAATTCCTAACCTCAGTAACATTAGTAGGCACCGACCATTTAATGATGGCCTCCATCTTGGAAGGATCTATCTTAAATTCTCCTCCACCAATCATATATCCCAAATACACCAAGGACTACTGCGCAAATTCACACTTTTTGAGAATTGCTAGTATCTGGTGCTTTTTCAATGTTTCCAACACCTGCGTCAAATGTGAAATATGCTCCTCCCTTGTAGCACTATATACCAGTATATTATCCAAATGTACAATAACAAATGAATCTATAAAAGGGCATAGTACATCATTCATTAATCTCATAAACGTAGTTGGTGTATTACATAGGTCAAAAGGCATAACTAACCACTCATACAAACATTGCCTGGTTTTGAAGGTTGTCTTCCATGTATCTTCCTATTTGAATCAAACTTGGTGATATCCAAACTTCAAGTCCATCTTGGTGAAATACTTTGCTTGCTGCAACTGATCTAGAAGATTGTCTATCCTGGGTAGGGGGTATATGTTCTTGAGCGTGATTTTATTCAACACCCTGTAATCTATACACATCCTCCAAGTCCCATCATTCTTTGGCACAATGATGATGGGTGTCCCACATGGTGATGTACTCGGTCGAATGACACCCTGCTCCAACAGCTACTACAACTGTTTCTTCACCTCACTTGCTTCTATAACTGTCAATATTCAAATTAGCAATCACATCAGCATGATAGTAAAATGCAGATAGAACATAAACATAAATAGTAGAAGACAAGCCAAAAAAAAGAGGACAACAAGATGTGGCACCAGCGAGGGACAAACCCCAATGTGGGGAAACCCTTGATCAAATATTTTTTTAGTCTTCAATATTTCAGCAGAGAGAGATAGTACAATTTACAAATATGATCATTTAGAATAGCAGCAAAAGAGCTCTAACCAGAAAATTCAACATGGCATATTTGACCCTCAATAAATCAGTCAACTTCAGCCTACAAACAACAAGATAAAACAACCCTCAAAACAGTGAAATTCAGCCCAGTCAAATACTAGTCAAACAACCCAAAAATTCAGTCTCCTAAAATTTTTCCCTCCTAAAATTTTGCTCTCCTCAAATTTCAACATCCAAAAATTTTTCTCTCCTGAAATTTTGGACGTGTGGAGAGAGAGGGAAGTTTGAAGATGAGTGTGTCCAAATGAGGCTAAGTCACCTTCTATTTATATGCAACGTTGAGGATGAATAGATGTGATTGTTGGGCTTTTGAGCCTACATAAAATTATTGGTCGACCTTAACAATTTGACCATAATCAAAATAAATTCATAACTTCATTTGTACTTGTCAAAATCAAATGATCTTTAGATCAATCCTACACCTCTTGGAGAGAGGAATCCAAAAAAAATATCAATTGTCATAAATAAGATGACCCATGTGGAGTTTGGCCCTAGTTTCCAATTTTAACACTCCCTCTCAACTAGGGAGAACTCCATCTACTAATCCATTTTCCAATCTGTACTATCTCTATCATCAATGCACTGCTCTGCACTGCTCTTCTCTGCCTAACTATCAAGAAGAAGTGACTGAGAATGTATCATACCATTCTCTACTGACTTGAAGTCAGTCCCAATCAAAGGAGAGTGTATCATACCACTCTTATTGGCCCGAAGTCAATTCTAATCAAAATAGAGTGTGTCATACCACTCTTACTAACCTGAAGTCAGTTCCAATTGATCCCAGATCAATATCAGTCATCCTAGCATAGGGATTACAATAATACACGATAAGAGATAAGACTTCAAGAGTAGGAGTTTGAGATATAATCTAACAGTAAATAGTTAAAACCACTAAGGAAGCTTCTAGAAAGCAATTTTATTTTATTTTATGTTATCAAATTCCAGGGGCCATCACATTCGTAGTGAAAGCAACATGTGTTGGTCAGTGCAGTTTCTCTGTGTACAACTTTCAACAGTGCATTTTGCATGAAGGCTAAGTGCAATGGGGCCAAAGATTAGGGTTTTGAGCTATTTAAGCCTGAATTCTTGGAACTTTTGCAGAGAGGATTCTCTTGGTTTTTTAGGGGATGGATGCAAGGTGTTAAAGCATGTTTATTGATCTGATTTCAAGGCCATTTGATTGGATGTGAAAAAATCACCTATAACAGATTGCCCCCTAAAGTACAAGTCAAAAGCAATCACTGAGGACTGGAGTGCTTTACCATGTGAGAAGTATGGATCAAGAATAGATTGGATGAGATCATCAACTATCTATTACAATACATAATCATCATGATATCATTGTTAAGGTAGGCATAACCATACTCAGCATATAAGCCAATTTACATGTACATGTACAGTAATCATAATCACGTCCACTGATGACAGATTGTGGACCCATGCTTGGATAGCTTTCTAAATGATCATAGTCATCATACTTTGTAATCTTGTATGAATCCTAAAATCACAACACTGATGGATGAAACTAGATCTAGGGTCATCTACCTCGTCACTCAATAGTACAAGTCTAACCATGTGAATAAATGTGTTGGAGTTGAACATGGTAGACACCATCTGATTACCGACCAATGACATAAGTCATTAATAGATGGGAGAGGAACCACCGACAATGCTAATGGCTCTTACGGTACTACAATACAATAAATGTGGTGCAAATAAATGAGTTGAGATCGAAAACCACACAAAATCTTATGATCAAAGGCCAATGATGAAAACTCGTCGCCGAAAATCAGGAAACTTGTTAGTAAGGCGTGAAAGCTCCAAATCATTGAGGGGAGTTTCTAAGTCAACTTTCTGGATAATGTGTTGATGTCGACAGGAAGCAACCCGTCACAAGAGGGCCTTAATGTATCCGCCACCAACAAAACGAAACATGTATCAAGATTTGAGACATAATTTGATGATGCAGAGCTTGTTCAAGAGTGACAAACATGAAGAATTAGGGGTATTTTAAGGCATGAAATGACCCTCCTAAGGAAATTATAAAATAATAGTGGAAAAAATAAAATAAGATTAGATTACATCATCAAATTTTAGAGGGAAAAAAGAAAAAACTATTTTTTCAACTCGTATTTTCAACTTATCTCCCTATGGGTTTACTCAAATTTCGAGCGGTAAGACTCGTTGGATGCATAATTCCATTCCTCATCCAATTAGTACCCATGTTGCATACTTTTGATGGACCCTTCTAAACAAAAAATGAGAAATACATGAAAAACATGGTTGCAATCACGTTCTTTTCATTTATTTATCATTTTTCATGTAGCAAGGCCCACTGAAAGTATGCAACCTGGGTCTTCCTTGCATGAGGAATTAAATTTTGCATCCAATGAGTACACCCACTCGAAATTTGAGTAAAATCTTAGGGAGATAAGTTGAAAATATGAGTTGAAAAGTAGTTTTATTATTTTATTATTTTTTACTCCAAAAATGGTGAATCATCCCCCATGGTTGACATCAATCATCTTGAATCCTAAAACGACCCAACTAAAACAGTGAAATGTCCAGCAATTTTTTTTACACAAAAATTACAACCGGAAAGCAAACACAATAAGAATTCAATTTAATCAACACATACATCACTGATGTTCATTCAGGAAATAACACCACATTATATGCTTTAAATCTAAGATCAAGTAATAACGAAATACACATGTACCGTACACTGGAGAGGCGCGATTTCGCTTGATCGGTTGTCGCGGGTAATTCCTTGTCGCTGGTCCGTCTGCGAGTATATGATGCCGCACTTGATCCGAACGAGACCCACCGGTTAACCTCCCAACCTACTCCTTGGGTACTCTTCTTCCCCGCGGACCCCCGAGCTGCAATGGGGTTGTACAGTGGAGGAAGAGTCTAGCTGGCAGAGGAGAGCAACCGCAGCTCAAGAGTCACCTCTATAAAACCCTCTACCTGCACCAAACTCCTATAGCTTCGTAGTCACGGCCTTCACAAAAAATATCCAACAATAAGGTTCAAAGTCCTTTACCATGGCCTGCCCCTTCTTTTATAAGATTTCTCATAGATGACACTTGGCATGTCATGCATAATTATAATATTTTTTTTGTTTTTAATAGCTTGATTATTCATCTACCCATGTGTCATTCTCTTAGCAAGGGTCACCCATAATTATTTACTTACTTTTTTATTTAAAATTAATATTTTCCTCACCTCACAAGGTTCCTATTTATTCTCCTAGTTGTCTCTTTATTCCCACCTTTTGTTCCTTAAATTGTGTTTATTACTAGGAGTCAATTAATGAGTTAAGATTTTATCCCCAATCTACTTCCTACATTAACTCAGGTTATCTCTTAGAGGGATATTCTTATGCTGGTTGATGCCACATGGAGCTTCTCTACATTTCGCTAAATTTAATTTATTTTCTTATTTTAATTCATCTTCCTCTTTTCTTAATTAAGTTTAATTGGTTTAGGATTAATATTTATCCTTACAA
>APFE031004326.1:1076-20441 GCA_000404065.3 Pinus taeda | reverse complement strand
GATTTGGTTTAGCTGACATGATATACCTTGCAGGAAGAATATTACACATAACTAGAAAGATGGTAGACTACAGTTCCCGAGACTCTCCCTATGGATTAGATGAGAAGCGTGTTGTTAGGAACTCTTATGATTTGGAAAAGAGGCTGAGAAGCTTAAAGGAAAAAATAAGGAGTTGTAAGGCAAACAATGACATACTCATATAGGAACAAGAGAAACAAGCAAATGTAAATGTAGTGATACTTTAGAGTTTGTCAAAATTCCAGTGATATGGACCACTTCAGATCAGCCATGAGCAGGAGGAAAAAACTAACAGGGCATATGGAAATAGGTCTCATGGTGGTCAGAGGTCGGATAGAGATGACATGATCAAAGATGGAAGGTCCGTGGATACTCTAGATAGGAGGGGTGATAGGCACAAGTACTATTCTAGTTTTGGCTCTGACAGGTGTTATGATTGTCATTGTTATCATCCTTGCAAGAGGTTGATGAGGGATATTTGTCAGATGAGTTTAAGAAAACAAAGCCACCTACATTTGATGGAGAGATGAAGAAATCATAGGATGCAAGGGCATGGTTTCTTGGTATGGGAAAGTTTTTTAGATTGCATGATTATTCAGAAAACATGAAAGCTAAGATAGCCACTTTCAGTCTCACAGGTAAAGAAAATATTTGGTGGGAAGATGTGAATAGTTTTAAAGGTATTCATGAAAATAACTTGACTTGGAATGAGTACGAGAAGCTCTTCAAGAAGAAATATTTTTCAGAAAGGTACTATGGTGACATAGCTAATGAGTTTTATGAGTTGCAGATGGGTTCCATGACAAATGATTAGTATACTAGTAGGTTCTTGGAGCTGTTGAGATATGTGCCTTAACTCAAGGAGGAGAAGGGCAAGGTTTAGAGATTCATTAGTGGACTACCAATAGCATACAAAGACCGGATTTAGTTCGATGAGCCTAGATCACTGGAGGAGACCATCTAAAAGATGAAACATTATTATGAGCAATCGAAGCACAAAGTTGAGAATAAGAATGACTTGAAAGGAAGTGAGAAAGTTAAGGGAAAATGGCCACCAAAGAGTGGAAGAACTCAAGATGCAGGTGAGAAAAAAAATGTAGTCCCTTACAAGAAGTTCAATACAATTGAGAAGGGACATGGAGAGCAGCAGACTAAAGGCGATGGTAGAGCATTGTTGTAGTGATAGATGTGTGGCAAGGATCATAATAGGAGGGATTGTTTGCAGTATCAGGGTTGTAGACCCCAGATCTATAATGCTCAGGAGGTGCATATAGTTGGGGATGTTGGTCGTAGAATTCCTAAGATTTATGCAGTTGTGGACAACAGGCAGGTAAATCATCAAGCATCTATCATTGAGATGGATGACAAGCTTTGTGATAAAGTTGCTTCTATTTTAATTGATATTGGATCTAATTATAGCTATATTAATTTTGACCTAGTGGATAAGTATGGTTTGAGAAAATAAGTACATGCAAAATATTGGTTGGTACAATTGGCTACAGGTACAAAGAAGAGAGTTCATCATTGGGTAAGAGTTTATGCATTTGCATTAAATGGTATGCCTACAACAACACATTTGAATGTACTTCCATTGGGATCGTGTAATATGATTTTGGATATGGATTGGTTGTACCTTCATATGACAAAAGTGGATTTATTGGCAAGGCCATTGAGTGCTTCGATGATAGTGGGGAAAATAGAACTTTGTAGGGAAAGAAGAAGCATACATTAGTGAGGATGGTTACCGATATGTAGGCTAAGCGTAGTTTCTGAAAAGTTTGTGTGATGTTTGCAGTGCATATATATAGTGACAAGGGTAAATATGTTGAGGATGCAGAAATATTCAAGAGGTACCCTATATTGCAGCAGTATCAAGATGTGTTTCCAGCAGATATTCTAGAGTTACCTCCTCACAGGGAAGTATATTTCTATATTGAGTTGGTGCCAGGGGCAGCACCAACATCGAAGGCACCTTAAAGATGAGTACTCTAGAGCTAGTAGAGTTCAAATTGTAGTTAAAGGAGATGCTTGACAAGGGATACATTAGGCCAAGTGTATCACCGTGGAGTGCACCAATGTTGTTCGTAAAGAATAATGTTGTTCGTAAAGAATAAAGATAGTACTCCCATATTGTGCATTGATTACAGGCAATTTAACAAGGTAACGATAAAAAATAGGTACCCATTGCCGAGGATTGATGATTTATCTGATCAGTTGAAGGGAGAAACAAAGTTCTATAAGATTAACTTGAGATCACGATACCATCAGGTATAAATCAAGGAAGAGGAAATCTATGAGATTGCGTTCAGGACCAGGTATGGGAATTATGAGTTTATTATAGTTCCATTCGGTTTGACTAATGCCTCAACTACATTTATGTGTTTGATGAATGGTGTGTTGTGTCCTTATTTGGACAAGTTTGTTATTGTATTCATTGATGACATATTGATATACTCCAAGAGTGAAGACGAGCATGTCGTGCATTAAGTATCAGTTTTGATATTGCTAAGAGAGCATCAATTGTATGCTAAGCTTAGCAAGTGAAACTTCTTTTAGATAGATGTGCATTACTTGGGACATGTTGTTTCTAAGGAAGGCATAGCAATAGATCCAGAAAAGATAAGGGCCATCATGGAGTGGGCAAATTCTAAGAATGTGGATGAGGTGAGATCATTCATGGGATTGACAGGTTAGTACAAGAGGTTCATCAGGAAATTCTCACACATTGCATACCATATGACATCCTTGCAGAGGAAAGGTAAGAAGTTCGAATGGATAGAAGAATGTGCATCTAGTTTTGAGAAACTCAAGAAGTTGGTTACACAAGCACTAGTGTTAAAGATTGCGGATCTGGATAAAGAGTTTGTAGCATGTACAGATGCTTGTAAAAGAGGACTTGGTGGAGTCCTTATGCAGGAGGGACAGGTGGTGTGCTATGTGTCTAGGAATTTGAATGAGCATGAGCAAAACTATATGACTCATGATCTTGAGTTGGCAGCTATTATTCATGCCTTAAATATGTGGAGGCATTAACTTCTTGGCAGGAGATTTGTATTTATGAGTGATCGTAGTGGGTTGAGATACTTGTTTGACCAACCGAATCTAAATGCCAGGCAATCTAGATGGTTGGCTACTCTTAGTGAGTTTGACTTCAAGATTAGATACATTGAGGGAAAGTAGAATTGGGTTGTAGATGCTCTTAGCAGGAAGATACAGGTGAATCATATAGCGGCTATGAGCTCTTATGGGACAGAGTTACAAGATGGGATCTTGTAGGCAGGACAACGAGATGACAGGTATATGGAGATTATGCATAGGTTGCAATAGAGTAGAGGTACAGGTACAAATACAAGTGTACATACAGGTACAAGTACAAGTATAGGTGATCAGGGTGAATACTATCGTCTCACGGCAGATGGTTTGGTGAGATTCAAGGACAAGATCTATGTGTCAGATTATAGTGAACTCAAGAAGCTTATATTGAGGGAGTTTTACATGAAGCCATACTCAAGTCACCCAGGATATCAGAAGACATCAACGACGATAAAGAAGTTCTACTATTGGATGAATGTGAAGAAGGAAATGGCAGCGTTTGTTGCTAGATGTTTGGATTCTCAACAGGTAAAGGCAAAATGTAAGCATCCAGGTGGTCTACTACAACCTATTCCAATTCTAGAATGGAAATGTGAGGTCATTTCCATGGATTTCATTACAGGTCTTCTGAGGACAATGAGACAACATGATTCTATTATGGTCCTGGTCGATAGGTTGAGCAAGGTAACCCACTTCATTCTAGCGAAGACTACATATCCAACTAGTGAGGTGGCACAAATTTTCATTAGAGATATTGTGAAATTACATGGTGTTACGAAGAAAATCATGTGAGACAAGGATGTGAAGTTCACTTCCAAGTTTTGGAAGGAACTATTTTCATGTTTTGGTACAGAGTTGGCCTTTATTATAGCTTATCATCCACAGATAGATGGACATAAAGAGAGTGTCAACAGGATCTTGGAGGATATGTTGAGGATGTATGTGATGCATCAACAGAGAAGATGGGAGGAGTATTTTCCATTGGTTGAGTTTTCATACAACAATGGTTATCGAGAGTCAATGAGGATGAGTCCTTTAGAGGCACTATATGGGTAGAGTTGTAATACTCCCATCAGTTGGAGTGGTCGAGTGAACAGGGTACTTATTGGTTTGGATAGGTTAGCAAACATGGAACAATAAATGCAGGTTATAAAGAAGAATATAAAAGCATCACATCATAAATAAAAGAGTTATGCAGACCATCACAAGGCATTCAAGGAGTTTTAGGTTGGGGAGTATGCATATTTCCACATCAATCCCAAGAAGAGCTCTTTGAGGATTGGATCATGTACTAAGTTGGCACCACGATATTGTGGGAATTTTGAGATCCTTGAGAGTATTTGACCAGTGGCCTATTGACTTACACTGCCTCCAACAGTGAAATTCCATGATGTTTTGCATGTTTCATTGCTTAAGAGGTATATGAAGGATGTTGATCATGTTATTAATTAGTCTATATTTTAGGTGGTTAAAGAAGGATAATTATAGCTAGAGCCTTAGTGCATATTGCAGTAGAAGCAACTCAAGCTCAGGAATAGAGCCATAGAGCAAGTTAAAGTGCAGTGGAAGCACTTTGGGCCTGAAGAAGATACATGGGAGATGGCAGATCAAATGTAGGCCATGTATCGTTCATTATTTGCCGATTGAGGAAAAGCCATTTTGGTATGTGTACATATGTATATGGATGTAAATACAACCATGAGCTAAGTTAAAAAGCTCCAATAAGCGGTATGGTTGTTATCTTGTCATGTTGTCATGATGTTTTTCTTTTGAGCAGGTCATTCATTTTAAATACTGCAAAACGCTAAGTTATAAAGATCCATGGGTAGTATATTTGATTTTCAATGGTTTTGCTGAGGTCTTGGTGTGGTTTAACACCGAGGAAGGTGTTCCCCATGGGGGAAGGGTCTGTAACAACCCCTAGTTAAAAGTTCATGCAATAAAAGTTAATAAATTTAAAATAAGACCATGGTTAAGAGACACGTATTCCAAGATGAATGTTAAGAAAATATATCCTAGTGGGCATCACCGAATGTGTTTATGGCTAAGGAAATTGACAAAAGGCAATGGCTAAGACATTAAAAATGCAAAAAGGAATTTTTGGCACATTTTACTTATCAAAATAAAGGAAAATAGGAGAAAAGAGAGGTGAAAGGTCACATGTTGCATGTGAGAAGGAAATTTAAGGAAAATAATGAAAAATGAATAAAATAGATGCCTCATTGATAAAAAGGCTTAGTAGGATCTGTTAGGTTCCTATACCAATAAGAGTCATAATTTTTGAATGGCTGAGATTAAACATCTAATATGTATATATCTTTGCTTTTTTGCAAATGTTTTCCATATTCAGAAAATTAAAAAATGTAAGGAGGGTATGTCCTAAAATAAAAATCAAAGCACAAAAAGAATAAAAAGGTCAAAAGAGATAAAAAAATATGAACCCCAAGAAAAGAAAAGACCATGAAAGTGAACAAGTCAAAATGCCACTCCTAGTTACTTTTATGCAGAATAAATGATTGTGTGCAACTTGTAATCTTTGCCACAATCCATGATAGTCAAAATGTTTAATATTGGCTATTTCATGTTTTCAATTTCATGTCTACAAATAGAGAATAAATATCTGACCAAACAATGTAATCTTGGTAGATGATTAGATTAGGTAGAGTGAATATAAGGAGCTCAACTGTTTAATATGAGCCCTTGGATGTAATATGGTTAGACTTAGCTAGATTACTATTGTAAAAGAAAAGAAAAATGTGTTGATAAGGGTTTGTCAGATTAAGTGCACCCTAATAAAGAGAAGTAAAAATGGTAGGGTGAGTAGATGGTGTGGAGCTATAAAAAGGGTCTCTTTCACCTCTAGTTACCTCACATTAATATGTCAATCCGGGAACGTTTTGCTATTTCAAAGAGTGTCTTAATCTGAGGCTATCATTTGCCAGAGTAATGCTAGTAGCACAGTGTTTGAAAATACAAAAGTAAATGGATGCTTGTTTACAGCTTATCTACTTCAAAAGATTAAATCACACATTCAGAACATTAAGCAATTTATCAGTCAAGGGTTCAGTAGCAATAACCCATCCCTTTGGAAACTGATGGAAAAGGAAATCAGAGAACATATCAGGGGATTGGGAGCCGGATGGCAGATGCCAATGCTCACTACAGCCTAAGATCGTTCTTCACACCAATAACAAGAAATGGAACGGTAGATAAGAAATGGAACGGAAGATAATAAATGGAACGTCAAATAAATCGAATAACAATGAAATGGAACAACAACCCTAAAATGGAACAACAAACCTAAAATGGAACAACAAGTCTGAAAATAGAACAACAGTCAAGAAATAGAACATTAATTAAGTCTAACAAGCCGTAACATCTTAGTCTATCAAATCAATTGCATTAATCATAATCTAAAGGAACCAAACGTCAATCCTTCACTCTTAAATATGTACACACAAATGGAACAACATTGATTACTGATACATTATGGAACAACACTGAAAACCATATATACACAACATACTCAAATAGTAAACCGATTCAGTTATCACCTCGGTTAGAAAGAATATGATTGCATTTCAAGATAGAACAACAGTATTCAAGAATCCAACAATCACAAAGAACAAAACTTCCAAGATGAATTCTGTAATGTTAAGGAACAAGCGCACAACACAAAAGCTCTGTAATGGGACATCAACAGTATTCTGGGAAAACTAGCCGTATTATATCAACACCTAAAAGAACAGTAATATGATGCAGCGTCAATACAATAATTTTGTCTTTAGAAACCTTAATGGATTAAACACAACAGAGCATGTGATGTGAACTTTATAAAACACATCATATTACCAGATCACGTCGATAAGCAAACCACGAAAAATCCAAGCGTAATGGTACAAGAGCAAGTGTGCTCCAGGGCCGGGCCCTTAGCCTCTAGTGGTACACTACTTGAAGTTATTCCAGACTCAAAGATGAAATAGTAACCAAGATTGTATTAATGCATTAAGTAAAATTACATTAGAGCAGTTCTTAACAAGACACGATGATCAAAGTTTTGATGTTTAAAAGAAATTACATAAAGGCATAATAACATCCTCCCCTAGCTAATAGTGCTGCCCCTTATATAAGGGTGACAACGAAGATTTCTAAATGCAGAAATAAATAAAACAACGATCCCTCAGGATCAAGGATCCTGAGGGATTCGCAAAATCGTTAGCCCTCAGTCATTTCTTCTCTTTTCTGCGCCGAGCTGATATCTCCGCTTCCTTCCCCAGGCTGATTCGTTTTGATCTTGTTTGCATGCAGTCTCCCGTCGAAGGGATAGCAGTTAACCCGTCTTTGTCTTGTCCTTTAGAACGACAACTTCTTGTTTTTTCTCCTTCCTGCATAAGGAAATGACAATTGTCAGCGTTCTCGTCTTGCATATTAATCTCACATGTTTTATTACGATTATTTATTGTTTTCTAAGTTCATGATGCAAAAAGGCTTGTAAGTTCTAATGAAAAGACACCGAAATAATCATCAAAACATACCTTCTTTAGTACTCCACACACCCCCCTTCTTACACTTTTTCATGGCCTCATGAAAACATTGTAGTTGATGTGTAAGGTAGTGAGTGAGTAGGATGGAGATGGAATCTCACGTGAAGGCCTACAACCATGATGCGTAACTAGGTATTCAAAGAAATGGCCTGTTTGACCGTCAGGCATCTCATACAGGGCTTGGTATCCGGGTGCAGGATGCCAAATAATTGGACTCCGGAACCTATATCCTAACCGGGATGGCCCTGCCCTCAAAACAATTTCGCCATAGAGGGGCAAGCGGTTGGCGGCTAGTTTAAAATTCTCATATTTAAATGGGTCTCTGAGCTGGATATTTGGATTAGATATTCGATATCGGAATTTAGCTACATCAATGGCAGGGTCTTTGATAGAGGAAAAGAATTCTATTACCTGCCGAATGATTGCCTCATGCATGGGTCCTAATGATTCAATCACTCCTGGAGTCTTCATGAGGTTTCTATGTTTTCTCCATAACTGTACTGGATCCCTAGGCCCAGCTCTTATCCATAAATCTAATCTGTTTTCTTGTCTTTGGAAAGCATTATAGGCTTTGAGCCATTTAATTTGATTAACTGCAAATGAAATAAATGCCTGTAATTGAATGTCCCCAACAAAAGGGCCAGGGTTCAGCTCGGTCTCCTGTTCGAGTACAAGGTTATGTAAATGAAATTCACACAGTAGTCTCTGAACTTTTACCCCGTAGTGCTTACAATAGTTTATAAAATCATTGACGGTATTAATTTGTATGGGAGCACCTCCTTTAACAGCCTTTATTTTCAATTGCAAATATCTTTCCATTAAAAACAAGGCATAGTTCTTAGCAGAGCCTCTACATGCTAGGACGTCATTGTATAAAGAACAAAAGGTATCCATATGCTTGTTAACTACATCTAACCTACGAGTTACCTTCGCAACTTTCTCTTGTTCCCTTCGCCACCCTTCAAAGGCCTGGCTTTCGAATAGATTGACGTTCCTTAGCTACTGCTGTAGCTCTTCATACTTTTCTCGGGGGACCGTTTGCTCTCTAAGCTTTTCTGCTTCTTGCTGGGCTTGCTTCAAACCCTTTTGTAGGGTTACTATTTTTGGATCCCTTTTCCATGCAGCAGTGGAGGCCAGGAGTTTTACCTAAACTTTCTTATTGCATTTCTTTGAATTCATAACCCTTATTACTCCCGAAAGTGGTGCCTCCATCTGGATTTCCTTGTCAAAGGTCAACATTTCATCCATTTCTATTTTAACACGAATATCTGTCCATTGCTTTTCCTTTTCAATTGGAACAACAATCTGTTTCTCAAGATCATTTGGAATAGCAGCTTGGCTTTCGACAGGGTTTTGAACAACAGGATGGATTCTGGTCCTTCGCCCCTTTGCCTTGAGGGGTTTTGCTGGAGTGGCCACATTTTTCCTTCTCGAAGTCATTTTTACCCTTTGCCTTGTCTTTAGAACCCTAATCTGCTGGTGGAGCTGGACTATTATGTTCAATAATCTCTGTTGTTCCTTTCGCAATTCCCTTATTTCCGCAATTTCCTCAGAAGGAATAGCAGGCTATTCACTGTAGCCTGCACTGTGACTAGTTTCCTGATTTTCTTCCTGGGGTGTTTCTTCAATGTTCTGCTCTGGCTGTTTGGGGGCAAGAACCCTAATTGGTTATGTTATTTCTTGGGCGACTTCTTTTTCTGCCCTTATTTCCTCCAGACTTTCTTCTGGTGCCTTCTGGTTAGGAACGGATTGTTCCTGTTCAACATCACCTGTCATCTTTTCATCATGAACAGGCAGATTTTCTTCTTTTGCCTCTTTTGCATGTGATTCTTCGGGTGTATTTTTCTCTTGGGGTTTCTCTCCGGCATGGAGGTCTGATGAACTAGAAGGTTGGCCATATTCGCCCTTATTGGCCAAAAATTTGGCCAATTCATCCTCTCCCAATGGGTCTTGCAATGGACTGCCTTCTTGTTGTTCCATTTCCTCCTCCTACTCGGATTGTTCGGCTTCTTCTTCTTTGTCTCCTTCTTCCTCAGATTTCTCATCTTCTTCCTCTTTTTCTTCTTCTTCTTTTGCAGATTACTCTACCTCTTCCTCTTCTTCTTCTTCTTCTTCTTCTTCTACAGATTTCTCTGCCTCCTCATCTTTTTCTTCTGCAGATTTCTCTGCCTCCTCTTCCTGCATTTCTTTCTCATTGTCTTCCTCTTTTGGTCGTGGGGGTTGCTCATCTTCTATTTCTACCAGCTGGCTGGTGCTTTCTTGGGGCTTCTCCAGGCCCCCTCGTAGCTGTGCTAGCTGGATTGATTTCCTGTGCTTTTCTAGTTGCTCAGGTGTGCTGGTGACATGTTTCCGTTTTGGGGATGGTGTGGCCAATCCCCTATTTATAATGGCAATTAGATCTTCCCAGCTGCTGTGCAGCTGGGTGAGGCTATGGTTGACTATCAACCGAATCAACTCATGATGACTAACAACTGACTATACATGCTGTGCCTTTTTCATGCTCCGTGCAACGTCATGAAGTAATGACTTCAACAATGCAGGTAAATTTACAGAGCATTTTTGTTTTAGTACAGCTAAGAGTTTAAGATGTCATGGTCTTACCATGTCTTTTCTGCCCTCACAGGTGATGTAGCTTTGGATGGTCTTCGTGAATTCTGCCCACAACTCTCCTAGTACTGCTGGCAGAACCCCCTTTCCTCGAATTGTCAGGCTCTGTCCTTCGTCCTGGAAGATTTCTATAATCTTCTGCAATCTCTCCTTTTTTAATGTCCATACTAGTCTAGTGGCTGGCAGTCCCGAGACTTCTGCAATTATGTCGTCGGTGACTACTATGCATCTCCCCATCATTGTGGAGTGGTCCTCTTGCAAGTTCTGCAAGAATTCAATTGCCACTGTCTCGTTAGACTCCTGCAAGCGGTTAAGATAGGTCAGCCACCCTACTCTTGCCAGGATTTACAGAGCAGTAGCAGAGACTGTTAACACTTGCGGTTCTCTCCGAATCAATCTTCCCCCCATGGTTTCACTGTAAAAATTCTTAATGGAACGACAGCTGTCCGTGCTGTTGAAATGGACACACGACTCATTCAAACTCTAATGCTGCAAAGTATACAATAGAAATGGCTTTGAACAACAAGTCATGCAGAAAAAACAAAATAAAAAGAAATAGTATACCATTGAGTCATGTTATACCCCAGTACACAACTTCTCGAATAGTGAGCTGACACATAATCCAGCGAATGATGAGGTTAACCTCCCCCCCCACAATGTGATAGGCTATCCCAACCATCAAATAAAGGAGCAGCGCCCGCTCCGCAACAAAGTCTTTAAGGAACAACGTATGGCAATATGCCATGTTTACAAAAGCAACATAGTACTGAAATCGAGGTGTAGAGTTGCGTCGCTTAATACGTAAGAGACTGCGGTGATATGATGCAAGGTTGGGGATAAGACATTTGCCGTAAATAGAGAGTCTCATGCGGTCATTGTCAATTGTTATGTCATGATTGGTGATAATATATATTCATGCGTTATATGGTGGGGAAATAACATATAATTGCATAAGAAACAGAAGGGTGCTAGTAACTTACCTATTGGTGTAAATAATGCGACTTGAATACCATTAACAATGCTCTACTATCGACAGGTGTCCATAACCTTGGCAGATTTGTTTATTTCACCCATGGAACCATGATTCTTTGTGTATGCTTAGGGAACGTTGTGTAATGTCAAAATGTAGGCCATTATGCTGGCTTGGTGACTAGTTATCCATAATGCCAGTCATGAGGAAGGAGCGAAAAGTGGGCAAGCCGGCTCGTGATGAGACCTCCTGTTCCAAGAGTTGTTTATTTGATATACCTTTTGGACCATATCCCTGGTGTGGTGGCCATAATGGGAATGCCACTTCGCTTTCGTCCTCATGATCATGGTAGACCAACTCTTAATGGGACTCCCTATCCTGCATTTGACAATTTATAAGTCATGTTTGCTCTTTTTTCTATCTTTTTCATAAAGTGCCTTCCCTATTTATACAAAGGGTGGTTCAACACTCCTTAAGAGTAGGAATGGTGGAAGAAGTCTTAACATCCCAATAGGAAGATATAAACCCTTTGCTCTTATTCCTAAATAATAATCAAATAGGATTAAAAGGGACCAACATGATAGAGATAACCAATCAAAGCAGAATTAGTAGAACAATGACAACAAAAGATGATGAATAAGCATGTCCTTTCTTCTGTCCTCTTACCAATTCAGGGAAATTTCTTATAAAGATAGTGATTTATGATTGACTGATTTTAGTATGTTATGATTTTGTTTCCATTACATAAGTGCATAACTGTATTCCAAAAGACTTGAAAGAACAGGAACAATAAGCATCCTCAATTTAGAACAGCAAAAGGAACAAGTTGTTTCACAAGGAGAGCAAAAGCATACAAGTGGTGTTCCTTTTGAGAAAAGGAACAACAAAAGTCCACAAATGTTGTTCCTTTGGAAAAGGAACAACAACACACACAGGTGTCGTTCTTTTGGAAAAGGAACAGCAGATTACACATGTGCCATTCCTTTGGAAAAGGAACAACAAAAGTCACAAACACTGTTCCTTTAAAAAAGGAACAGCAAAGCACACCAATGTCGTTTCTTTGGAAAATGAACAACATACATAAAAAATGCTTGTTCCTTTGGAAAAGGAATAGCAAAACACACAAAAATGTTGTTCCTTTATAAAAGGAACAACAGAAATAAAAAATGTTGTTCCTTTGGAAAATGAATAGCAAAAATAAAAAATGTTGTTCCTTTGGAAAAGGAACAACAAAACCAGCAAATGCCGTTCCTTTGGAAAATGAACAACAGAAATGAAAAATGTTGTTCCTTTGGAAAAGGAACAACAAAACAAGCAAATGCCGTTCCTTTGGAAAAGGAACAACTAAGATAAAAAAGGCTCAGCAAAAACATACAAATGTCATTCCTTTGGAAAAGGAACAACAGAAATCGAAAATGCTGCTCCTTTGGAAAAGGAACAACAAAACACACAGAAATGCCGTTCATTTGGAAAAGGAACAACAGAAATCGAAAATGTTGTTCCTTTGGAAAAGGAACAACAAAACACACAGAAATGTCATTCCTTTGGAAAAGGAATGACAGAAATCAAGAATGTTGTTCCTTTGGAAAAAGGAATAGCAAAAACACACAAATGCCATTCCTTTGGAAAAGGAACAACAGAAATAAAAAATGTTGTTCCTTTGGAAAAAGGAACAGCAAAAACAAACAAATGTCGTTTCTTTGGAAAAGGAACAACAGAAATAAAAAATGTTGTTCCTTTAGAAAAGGAACAACATAAATAAATAAAATGTTGTTCTTTTTAAAAAGGAACAACATAAATAAAAAATGTTGTTCCTTTGAAAAAAAAAAAAAAAAAAAAAAAAAAAAAAAAAAAAAAAAATGTTGTTCTTTTGGAAAAGGAACAACAGAAATAAAAAATGTTGTTCTTTTGGAAAAAGGAACAACAGAAATGGTAACAACAAAATGTTGATTAAAAACAATGTACAAAAATGATTCAAGAAAAGAAATTATGTACAAACTATAAAGAGAAGTAAATTCCTTAATGAATTACAGGTGAGGAAGACTTCTCTTCCTCCCCCAAAATCTCCATATCTGAATCTTGGCATAGCTGCTGGCAGAAGGACTCCCGAGTGAGTGGTTTGTGATAGAGACGAACTCAGTGGCCATTTTCCTTAAAGGCATATCCAGAACCATTAATAGTGATTAGAGTAAGGGTACCATTGTCATGTACCTTCTGGATTTCATATGGTCCCAACTAACGAGTCTAGAGTTTCCTGGGGAAGTCCTGAAACCTGGAGTCATACAAAAGAGCCCAGTCTCCTTCGTGGAAGACTTTATTTTTAATGAGAGCATCATGCCATTTGGCTCTCTACTGCTGGATCAGAGCAGTGTTTT
Organism: Pinus taeda; assembly: GCA_000404065.3. NCBI lineage: Eukaryota > Viridiplantae > Streptophyta > Pinopsida > Pinales > Pinaceae > Pinus > Pinus taeda. Next base: position 6,834 of record APFE031004326.1, on the reverse strand, counting down.
GAAGTGTAGAGAGCCTAATTTCGTCCAGCTCATTGATCTTCTATAATCGATTAATCTGTGCCTCAGTTAGGTCTAAGCCAACTTCCTGTGATGTTCGTAATGTTTGGATTTCAAATTCTATGGGGAAAATGGGTTTTTTTCCAAACACTAGTTGATAAGGTGAGTAACCAGTGGTACTTCTCCATGTTGTTCTGTAAGCCCACAGTGCTTCAGGTAGTCTGGCAGCCCAATCACATCTATGTGATGCAACAATTTTTTGTTAGGATTGTTTCTATTATTTTATTGTTGCTTTCTACCTGCCCATTTGCCTGTGGGTGGTATGGAGTAGTGATTTTATGCTGGACATGATAGTTGTTGAGTGTTGCAGCTATTCTGTTCCCAGCAAACTATAGTCCACCATCTGTAATTATCTCTCTTGGAAGGCCATAACGTACAAATAGATGGAACAAGAACTATATGACAGAGTCCTCTGTAGCTTTTGGCAATGCCTCTGCTTCAACCCACTTGGTGACATATTCTGTTGCCACCAAAATATATGTTTTCTAGTTTGATGATGGGTTGATTGGTCCAACGAAATCAAGAGCCCATCGCTTGAATGGTTCTATGACTAGCTGTGGTTTCAGAGGCATCTCATCGGACTGACTAGGGCGTCCTGCTCTCTGGCAACTGTCATAGGCTTGGACAAATTTCTTTGCATCTTTGAAAATTGTGGGCCAATAATACCCTGTTTGTAGCACTTTATGTCTAGTTCTGCGATTGGCGAAATTTCCACCACATGGTCCATCATGGTAGGCTTTCAAAATTTCAAAGATTTCGTCCTCTCGAACGCATCTCCTGATATGCATGTCTGCCCCTGTGTGAAACAAATAGCCCCCAATCCAAGAAAATTGAGTACTCCGCTGAACAATCTGTTTCCACTCATTAGGGGTTAGATGCTTTGGTAGCTTACCTACTGCTAGGTAATTGGCAACATCAGCATACCAGGGTGTTTGAACAGCCACAACAAACAGATGCTCATCTAGAAATTGATCTTCAACTGCTGCTGTATCAATTGGCTTTGGCATTCTTGAGAGAAAATCAGCTACAGGATTTTCTTTTCCAAGTCGATCCTTGATTGTAATATCAAATTCCTACAATAAAATCAGCCATCTAGTTATTCTGCCATTTGTGACAGGCTTGTTTGCTAAATATTTTATGGCAGAATGATCTATGTACAAGATAACAAGATATCCAGTAATGTAATGTCTGAACTTATTGACAACATGTACTACAGCTAGAAATTCTTTTTCAGTAATAGTGTAGTTTAATTCAGTAGGGGATAAATTTTTGCTAATGTAATAAATTGCATATGGTTTTCTATCCTCTTCCTACCCAAGGACCGCTCCAATGGCTATATCTGAGGCATCAGATGATATCTGGAATGACAAATCCCAATTTGGTCCTCGAAGAACTAGGGATGTAGATACGAGCTTCTTCAGATCCTTGAAAGAATGTTCACATTTTTCTGTCCAAAGAAAATCAACGTTACCAGTTAGTGCATACAAAAGTGCAACAATACGTGAATAATGTTCTATAAACCTCCTGTAATAACCAGAAAATACAAGAAAACTACGTACCTCTATTTTAGTGGCGGGAGTAGGAATAAGCAAAAGTATTTGGATTTTGGTTGGGTCTACCTAAATGCGAGCTGCTGAAATATAATGCCCTAGGATAAGTCCTTCCGTCATCATCATATAACATTTTTCATGGCTTAAACAAAGCCTGGTAGAAATGCAGCGTTGTAGGACTTTTTCTAGTGTATCCAGTGCTAGATCGAAATCATCTCTGTATGGTGTAAAGTCATCCATATATACTTCAAGTCCTTCATTTATTAAGTCTACAAAAATGCTAGGGATAGCCCTTTGGAATGTGGTAGGAGCATTGCATAAGCCAAAAGGTAAAACTCGGTAGGCAAATGTTCCCCAAGGACAATAAAATAGTTTTGTTTGTCTTCAGGGGCATCTTTATTTGATTGTAGCCACTGAAGCCATCGAGGAAAGAGAAAATTTTTTCCTGCTTAAGTGTCTAATACTGTCGATGAATGGAGAGAGTGGTCTTTTTATGGTGCTTTATTTAGCTTTCCTGTAGCCACACAGATTCTCCATTTCCCCATTCTTTTTGGTACCACCACAAGCGGGGAGACCCATTTACTATCAGAGATAGGGTAGATAAAATTAACATCTAAAAGTTTTTGAAGTTAAGCTTTTACCACATCTTTTAGATGAGGATTTAGTCTTCACTGAGGTTTTCGAATAGGTCTCGCATATTTTTCTATGTAAATGTGGTGTGTACATAACTGGGGGTCAATTCCTTTCATATCAGGGTAGTCCCATGAAAATTCTTCTTTATATTTCCTTAACACATGGATGAGCTTCGTTTCTTGTTCGGATGTGAGGTTGGCATTAATGTTTAAGGTTTTTCCCGGTTCAATTTCCACAATTTTACTATTTGCAACAGAGGTGACAGGGATTATATGATCATGTGTATCTTTCAGAGGATCCTCTTCTAATTCATTATCAAATGCTGCTTTTATCAGATGACATTGTGTGCGAGATGTGAGCTCAGATTGACTAATGAAATTATTAATGGCATCGTCTTCTGTTTGTTCTTTGAAATCAAGTGCCTCTTGTATAGTTAATGAGATCTAATGTTATTAGTAAGGTATGATACAGGGTGCCTATTAGTTTTGACTATTGTGACACTTGGCTTCGCTAGAGGATATAGAATTAAGTTCTTGATATCAGTTCCTCTAGTTATGATCATATTTCCTTGCTGACAGCCAATATAGGCATCGACAGTGGCGAGCCAAGGTCTTCCTAAAATCAATGGATGTCCATCAAGTCGGGTTTTGGGATTTATTATCAGAAAATCGGTTGGATATTCCCAGGAGTCAACAAAGACCATGACATCATGTAGTATGCCCTCTGGCCTAACCACAGATCGGTCAGCCAATTCTAACAAGGTAGAGGTGGGTTCTACAGATGTAATGCCTAGCATTTGGCAAATAGTGGTTGTTAAGATATTAATTGCAGCTCCAAGATCAACTAAGGCATTGGACAGGGTCTGACCATAAATTTGGACAGTTACTATTGGGTTTCCTGGGTCTTCGTATTTAATGGGTTTTTCTTTTCCTGATAATAAGTCAGATAGAGTGCCGACTACTTGGACTCTTGGATTATTTGTTATATTCCTCCTTGGTCTCTTTATGCACAATTCTTTGACAGTTTTTGCTTATATCCGGATGTCTTGAATGGCTTGGAGGAATGGAATTTTTATGTACAAGTTTTGTAATTCTCCCAGAATGTCAAAATCAGGATATTATATAGGTCGAGGTATGACTAATCGTTCTATGAATGGGGGAGAGGATTTGGTTGCTTAATTATGAGTTTGTTGTTTATTCACATCCTCTTCTTGTGACAGATGTTCTATGTGTAACTGATCTTCAACTTGAACTGTCTTATCTCCCTCAGTTTCAATAATACGCCTAGATCTTAACTGAAGATCATTACACTCCCTCGGATCGGCTCCTACTTCTGGTGTTTCTATTATTTTAAGAGATTGGACCAGTCTGTTATTTGGATCGGGGTTGGGTTGGGCTGGGAGCTGCGGTCTCAGATTAGACTGGGGATTTTGTTGTAAGGCTGGCAGTGTAGGTTGAGGGAGAGGAATGGTTCCTACTGGCTGATGCATTGGTCTCTGCCAGTTTGTCTACCAGGCTGAACTTTGTCAAGTAGGGGGAGTCTATTGTGGTGGGTATGGGTTACATTGCCAATATGGTGGGGTATAAGGAAGGTTCGGCCAACCAGATTGGCTTGGCTGATTCAGCGATGGGTTTGAGGAAGGAAACGACTGTGGTGACCAGTTTGGAAATGGGGGTTGGAATTGACTTTGCCACATGTTATACTGTTGAGCATTATATTGCGGAGGCTGAAAAGAAGAAGTTGGGTATGGAAACATACCAGATTATTGCAGTTGTCATTGACAGCGCTGGTTGAGCAAATACACCGATTCTGGCTCTTCTTCTGATTCCTTATATACTGCTTTCAATCCATGAAGTGAGGGACAATTCTCCGTAAGGTGATCTTTTGTGCAGATGCCGCATGTTTGGACTACATCCAGTGGACACTCCTTATGGCTATGCTTCTTCCTGCATCTGGGACAGAAGATTGCCAAATTCTGTTCTGCCTCCATTTGCTTCTGCTTGGCCTGCATAATATCAAGTTTAGTTAGTGTCCCTAGTATATCATTTTTAAAATTTTCCAATAAATTTCCAATTTCCACACGCGTTACTCCTTTTGACAAGATTTTATTATCTCTTACAAACTAATCATGTTTTTCCTGTTTTACTCTTGTGCTACTTCTCGAGCTCCTGATACATAAATCAATAATGTCAGCAAAAATTTCCTGATAAATATCTCATTTTCCCATAATGTTTAATTTTTTGATCCATTCCTCCTTCATGCCCCTTATTAATGTTGTTTTCAACACATTATCAGGTAAAGGCAATGATGCATAAGGAGATCTTTGTAGATTATATTGGAAACGTTCCACATACTCCTCTAATGTTTCGTTTGGTCTAGCTATCATCTAGAATATTTCGTCCTTCAGTCCTCTAGACCTGGAATAGTCTTGATATTTTTTTAGAAAAGATTCTTTCATTTGCTGCCAGTTATTTATAGCCCCGCCACTTAATCCCATAAACCATCTTAAAGCAGCCCATTTTAGCGTAGAGGGAAACAGTTACAGTTTCAGGGGGTCAGTGGTGTAATCATATCCCCTGCACAGTACATCAAATTCAAATAAAAATGCATCTGGGTCTTCTGATATAAGACCGTGGAATGTAGGGATATGTTGAAGAGGGATTGCTTTCATAAGCGCATTTGCTGCAGAACCCACTATGGGGTATTGTAATGTAGAGGTTTGGCTGTTTGGTTGGTTTTGAGCCATTGGGTCGAATATATGCCAATAACCTTCTGGGACATCTAGGAGGGTATTCCTAGGTTGAGAGGGAATGGCTTTAACATGAATAGTTTTAATAGCACTTCCTCTATCTGGGACTATTGTCTGAGGAGACTGGGTTTCTTCAACGATGATTTTTGTAGCACTTCTTTTATCTGGGCTGTTCAATGGCTAATTTATCCCAAGAGGAGATCTCAGTTCCTCGGTTTCCCCTGTCTCTCCTCCTCCTTCACAAATATTACTGAAATTCCCTTCCTGCAATAGTTCTGGAGTAGAATTTGCAATTTCTTGAAAGTCCTGCTCTTCAGTTTGACTATGCACCTAAGCAAAGGCTACAGATGGTGAACCTGTGGCCTAAAGGGAACTAGTAGGCTGTTTAGAAATAACTTTCCTGGGTACTAACGAGGGCTGAGATTCGACTTTCTTGTAGATTTCGTCTATGAAGGTTGATCGGCCAACGGTCACCGGCCCCTTCGCTTTTTCTGGCTTAGGTAGAGGTTTGGAATTTTTTTCTGGCTTTTTCTACTTAGTCATGCACTCAAATTAACTACTAAATCCTACTTAAACAAACAACAACAAATCTACAAGAAAGCGGGCAGAGGAGCAGGGCGTTTACATGCTCCACACGTAGGTTCTTACCTTCCGTTTTCAAAACTATTGGGTCCCTATAATACTAGTGATTACCCCATTACTATTGTATTTGTACCCCTTATTAATATTGTTGTGCCCCTATTGCCCCCATATTGTTATTACTGTGCCC